>JAVYIG010013013.1:0-49846 GCA_035222895.1 Strongylocentrotus droebachiensis | reverse complement strand
TGCCGGTGTAGATACGGGTGGTTTAAGGGTGAAAATTGGTAAATTTGATGATACAAGTGATAGATTTGATGCATACATTACAAAATTCGAATTAGTCATGGCTAGTCAAAAGGTACCTGACAGTGTAAGAGCCTTACACCTTATTAGTAAATTGACAGGGCAGGCTTTGGAGGTAGTGAATAGAATGTCAAGGGAAAATCTCAATGATTACGAGGCTGTAAAGCGAGAGTTGATGGAGTTCTATCATTTGACCGCCGATGGGTATAGGAGAAAATTTCGTACAGCAAAGCCAGAAAAGCATGAACAGCCTAGGCAATTCAGTGTACGATTGAAGGGTTACTTGCAGAATTGGATTGAGTTATCAAATATTGAAGATAATTATGACTCCCTATTTGATTTAATTCTAAGAGAACAGTTTGTGTATTGTTGCCCAAGGGAAGTTGAAGTGTTTGTTAGAGAGGGACAAGATAGTAGCATTGATAAGGTTGTTGAAAGGGCTATGGTTTATGTTGGGGCCATGGATTACATACATTCGGTACACCCCGCAATCCAGGTGGATTCAAACCGACGGTTACAAGTACACAAGATGGTGTTAGTCCCGCTCAGCCAAGTGTCCCCAAGGGTAATGTTAACACTAAGGGTTTAACTCGCGTACACCAGTAGTAAGGGTGCAAGAGCACATGATGCAGGCAATCGTTCTGCTAGAGGTTGTTATATGTGTGGTAGCCAGGGGCACCTTAAGAACGATTGTCCGTTGCGCAAACAGATACCTTCAGCGCAAGGAATGATGACTTTGGATGGGACAGATTTCCCCACCCAAAGAGTAGAGGCTAATGACAGTTCTCAGTTAGTCACGAGTGGTGTTGAGGATACAGGATATAGTATCGGTTCATTGAAGTCCGTGGATAGTTCACCAAATGCAAATACCGTGCATCTTGGACTTGCTAGTATATGTTTACTACCAGTAGAAGCAAATGGATTGAATTCATTAGAGCAGGCAAGACAAGCATTGTGAATAAGTTAGGCATGGCTTATGATCTGGTAGGGGCTATGACAAAGCATATGCCCGTAGTTTCAGGTAGGCTGGAAAAAGGGAACAAAGCAGTGTCAGTTTTGAGAGATTATGGGTGCACTACTTGTGTAGTTAAATCAGAACTAGTCGATGAAGATCAGCTGACAGGGTACAAGCAGTTGGTGTTGCTCATTGATGGTACAGTAAGGGAGTTCTCAGTTGCGAAGCTCACAGTTGATTCTCCATACTATGTGGGTGAGATAGAGGCTTTGTGTATGCCTCATTCACTATTTGATGTTGTTATTGGGGATATAACTGGTGCACGTGAACCCCGCGATCCAGATTTGAACTGGGTACCTAAAGGAGGTAAAGTAGTAAGTGACGATGCATACCAGGTGAATAGTGATGGTGAGAATACCATTGGTGATGTCAAGGACACTGGTGAAGTGCAGGTTGTGGATGGAGTTGAGCGAGTTGAGCAGGTTGCAAATATCTCTGGTGTGAAAGAGGATAGTCCACGGATGATGGCAGTTGAAACTCGATCTAAGAAGGAGGTCAAGGTCAAACCGCTCAAGGGTTTTGAAAATTGGAAGTCCCGTTTCCTGCATAGAGCCTGCAGGTTTTGTTCGTGAACAGAAGGAAGATTCATCTTTGAGTTCATTGTGGAACAAAGTAGGCAGGGAGGAGGTTAACTTGCCAGTCGATGGCTGTTTTGATATGTGTAGAGAGATTAGCGAAGTTTGTGAGGATTCAGCGGAAGATGTTGAGGTTCAGACTAGTGATGTTGATGGCGCTGAGGTGTGAAAGTGAAGCCATCCATACATGAGAAGGAATTCATAGAGCATGTCAGGGGGAATGAGTCCTTGGAAGAGAGTCGTAGGAAAGGGAAACCTCAGTTATCGCGTGAGTATCATGAGGTCTTTTCTGATGTACCATAGAAGACATCAGCTGCAGAGTGCAAGGTGCCTTTAACAAGTAATTGAACCAGTACGTTCACCTCCATACAAAGTGCCCAATGGTTAAGGCATCTGACTACGAGTCATGAGATGGAGCATGATGCTCCAAGAGTACAGGTTTAGGATGTAAAGGCCCGGTCACACAGAGGGGACGCATGCAGGACGCACCCGGCCGGCGCATGGAAACTTTCCAATTTTGGCCAGTGCGTTGTCGTTCGCTAGGCGTGCGTCATCACTCGTTACTCGTTCGTCGAGCGCGCTGGACCAACGCTGGACCAGCGCTATGCATTCGTCGTCATTCGATGTGTGCGTCAGGATTTTTTGAGCATGCTCAAAAGTGTGCGCGGAGCTCGACGCATGAATGTACACGCCAAAGGCACGCCAGACGTGCGTTGAGCGCGCTAGACCAGCGCCAGACCATACGCGGGGCACACGCCCTGTATACGCACAGCGCGCTAGCTACACGCTGTGGCATTTTGTGTCAGCTCGCTAGCTTTTCCAAAATCATGACAAAAGTTAGGCACACGACCTTTTCCTATTTCCAATGCGCTGGCCGTGCGTCGTAGAACGCAGTGCATGCGTGGACCATTCGTCCAGCGCGCTAGCAACACGCTGTGCATTCGTGGAAGTTGTTATCATGTGCGCTCTGGGTACGGTCTGTATGCGCCCTGTATGTGCCCTGTATGCGCTCAGCGCGCTAGCAACACGCTATGCATTTGGTGTCAAAAGTTGGGCGCACGACAACGCACTGACCAAAATTGCAAATTTCCCATGCGCTGGCCGTGCGTTCCCCATGCGTCCTCCCTGTGTGACCGGGCCTTAAAGGGTCAGGATAGTGTTGCAGCAAATGGTATGGAGGGAATGTGTAAAATGCACTACACATGTTTTATTTGGTCTGCGTACCATTGTAAAGGATTGAATATTTGTATCATGTATCATGGTTTTAACACAGTTTATTAATGTCATTTGTCGGATACACATTGCATTTAACAAGATTATGTCTGTTTATTTTGTCTTAATTTTTCGAGCATAGTTCACGTAAAGGGAGCTTGGAAAGAAATGTACATAAACGATTTAATACGATAAAATATTGTCTGTTTAAATGGCAGCATTTGTTTTATATTGATTTTTGCAAGCTACAAATGTGTACCCATCAAACTGAAGGTTGATATTAGGAAGAAAATATTACAGCAGTATTACATGTATTTTAGTTTATGCAAATGCAGGAATGTTACTCACTGCATTTTAAACCATGCCAATGTATATTTTAAACAATGACAATGTATATTTGAACGATGTCTATGTATGATACTCGTTATGAACTTTAGTGTTGGAGCTATATCATTGTGGACATTATAACAGATTTAGATGTGAGTTTTGCCATAATTAGCTTTGGACTTCTGTTGGTGGTCATCTTTAAAAGTCTTCAGGGATCACAAAGGTTGGACTCAGACGACAAACAATGACCGAGATGATGTCCCATTACGAACAATACTCCTTGTTGTCACAGAGACTATGTTTTTAGCATACGCGTTTACTCACAAATTGGACTGATACATTGGATCACAGAAAGAAACTGATGATACTTATTGGAAAGCTTTAATGACAATTTAATGATTTATGTGCAGTAAACATTGAAAAAGTTTGATTTTCAAATTTTCATGAGATATGTATTTGCAAATAATTCTAGGTTTTGTGTAGAATATTTATTGTAAACATGCTATAGTAAGTACATTTGGAATGAGATGTTCAGTAAACATTGAAACAGTTTGCTTTAAAAAATTCCATGAGATATGTAATTGCCAATAATTCTATGATTTGTGTAGAAATTTTACTTTAGTAAATTGTTCTTAAAATGGGGGGCTAATTGTCACATGAGGATTAAGAATGATGTTACCCTGAATAGGGTGAGTTTTTCCTTTGGTGTTTGTATTTCAGTTACACCATGATAAAGCCTCTTGAGCCGAGACCTAAAACCAGTAAGATTAATTGTCGTTTTTCCGTGACAATATCCATAGGGGAACCAATAGGCATTGGATAGAAGCAGGCGCGGATCCAGGGGACGAGCGTGCCTTGTCCCCCTCCCCTCCCCCCTCCCGCAAAAAAGAGAGAGAGAGAGAGAAGGAAAACGGAAAGAGGAGAGAAGGGAAAGAAAGAAGAAAGGGGGGGGGGGGGGAGAAGGAGATCGGGTGGGGGCCAAAAGGGCCTTGCCTCCCACCCCCCCTCCCCCATCAAAAAAAAAGAAAGAAGGAAGGAAGGGAAAGGAGGAGATGAAGGGAAGGAATAAAAAAAAAAGAAGAAAAGATAAGGGTGATATCAATTGCAATTTTCCAGCTAACAAGTTGTGGATTGGGGGGGGGGGAAGGCCCTTGCCTCTTCCTCCACCCCCCCCCCCCCGAAAAAAAAGAGAAGGAAGGGCCAGGGAAAGAGACCTAAAAGGGAACAAAGAGAGGAAAAAGAAAAGAAAAGAGTGAAAAGAAGGGGAGATCATTTGCGATTAATCATGCCAACAACGTGTGGATCGGGGGGGGGGGGGGCGAAATGCCCTTCCTTCCCCTCATCAAACCTAAAAGAGAAGAAGGGAAGGGAAAGAGGAGAAAAAGGAAAAGACAAACAAAAAGATAAAGAAGGGTAGTGGAGAGCAGTTACAACGTGTAGATCGGGAGGGGGGGGGGGGGTGCCCACTGGCGTACTGAAGGCGGGGTTTATTTCTAATTCGATAACGGTGATTTACAAATGTTGCTGAAATGACATAATTTTCCCCACTTTTCTCCCACTTTTTAAAGAAAAATAGAAAGAAAGAGAGATAAAAAGAAAGACTAGTGTCCTGCCAGTGTTACAAATAAGGTATCAAAAAAGTGCTCATCTGACCGTAATCAAACGCCTAAAACCCCTGAACTCCCGAGGGCTCTGCCCTAGACCCCACACCACCAATTTACGCTTCGCTCTACCTGATCGTAAATACTTTTTCCCTTTGAAAAAAGTTGGAACGCTTTAAAAAAAACCGGGCCTGCATGTAAGAGTGGGGTGATGCAGATTTTTTGTCTGCCCCCCCCCCCCCCCCAAAAAAAAGGGTTTTGCTCATTACACCTGCTGGTCACCATTACGTACCAATATCTGACTCGCATAATTTCAAGTTTGGGCCCCCGGCCCCCCTAAGAAATCCTGGATAGAAGCATTTTGAAGATACATGTATGCTTATTCGTCCCTTATTTATTGAACATGTATTATTAGTTTCTATGGGTTTATTTTAGACAGTGAAAGTTGGTTTTGATGTTGTTCATTCAGTAAACGGTGGTTATTTTGTTACATGAATTAATTTAACTATTATTTCATTTGGTTAATTTGTAATTTATTAACATTATTGAATAAAATCAATTTGCAAGATGGAAAATAAAACATCAGTGAAAACATTGAAAGATTGTCCAATTTAAAAAAAGAAAATTTATTTAATTCCTTCAGAGTTAATGTAAGTCACACTCTCCATAAAAAAAAGATACGTGAAAGGCGAGTCATCACATGAAAAGTGACATTTTTAATTTTTTTTTTTTTTTTTTTTGTTGGGGGGGGGGGGGGGGTATATGACATTAATCAATTAATAGCCCCACTAAGTAACACTTGGGAGCTATTGTCCATTTTTTGGACAATGTATGACAGTTTGTGACTTCTGTGGGGGGTCGTATTTAATTTGTTCTCCCTTCACAAATTAACCCCCAGTTGTGAGTCAAAACATACTTTGCATATACGTGAAAATGACATTTGATAATGGAAGTACAGTTTACTCTGGGGAGTACGTCACACAATTGATGAGTGATGTTGTGAAACATTTTTATAAGAGGTTGTGACGTGCCAACTACACTCCGTCCCCTCCCCCCCCCCCCCCCGTTTATCGCTAAATATTTTCTCACGAATTGGGGCCCTCGCGTGGATCCGCCCCCCCCACTCAGTGTTATTTAGGGTACGCATATGCTCGTTCCCTCTTAATAGAAGAAGCACCCCCTATCTGAGGACTGCCAACATTTCCGAACCCCCCTTTCGCGGGCTTTTTGCGGGCTTTTCCTGCCTTGGAGACCCCCCTAAATCTGGAAAAATGCTCAATGAATCCCCCTAAATTCTGAATAATTTCTCAGGAGTCCAAAGAGATGAGAGAAAAAAAGAAAAAACACCCCCTTTTTAAAGAAATCTCCAGGTGAAAAGTTAATACACCCCTTTTTTTACAATTCTCGGGCGGACTTTGTCGCACGAAAAGTACCCCTTTACCGGACATTTTGGTAACACGCATGGGGTCATTTTGACCCCGGAGTGGGGGGGGGGGGGGGGGGGGCGGGATCCGCCCCTGGTTATATACTTATAGATTTGATTGTATTGATCAAGTTAGAAACGCCGCCTTCCCGAATGGCGGGTGGCGTAATGAGCAACAACTTTTTTGGGGTCAGAGCAAAAAAAAACATCTTTTGATCCCAATTCGTGAGAAAATATTAAGCAGCGATTCATAAAGTCGATGAATAAGCGAGGGGGGGGGGGGGGGGAGGGGGATTGATGGAGAGAAGAACCCTTTTTTTTGGGGGGGGGGGTGAAATATATATATATATATTTTTGTTCATGGGGGGATCATGATTTTGTTTTTTGTTTTAAAAAAAGTTAAATTTACGTTATTATCCTAATTTTGTAACGGTTTTTTGTCACATGATATCACGAACATTTATAAATCACTTGTATGTAATTGAAAATAAGTCATGGTTTAATTGTATTGGGGGGAATGCCCCCCCCCCCCCGACCAGTACGCCAGTGCCTAATGGTGTACACGGAAGATAAAAATAAGAAACCTATAGCCACTTTTATAAGGACCTATATTTCCATGAAAATATATATATGTTTTAAGACAAACAATTTATTTTATATAAATGTAATCTTTTTCGAGCAGGAAAATACTTGTATTAGAACTCGTTCGTAGCGTCAAAATTCATTTTACCGGTTAAGAAATAAAGCGGCCGCAACTTTTTTGGGAGAACGAATGTTATACCTTGTTTAAAAGATGAATACAAATAGCTCTTACTCCTTCTAAAAGTGGCTCCGCGCTGTTTATATAAAATTATACTTATTCATATTCCAACAATATGTCGGCAGAAAATTGGAAAGACAAACAATTTATTTTATATAAATGTAATCTTTTTCGAGCAGGAAAATACTTGTATTAGAACTCGTTCGTAGCGTCAAAATTCATTTTACCGGTTAAGAAATAAAGCGGCCGCAACTTTTTTATGGGAAAATAGAAACGTAATACCAAGATATTTTGTTTTCTTCAATTAGGAGACAACGTGTTTACGCTGTTATCAACTTCAGAATATCAGAAGTTGGTAGAACGAAAAAGTTATACCTTGTTTAAAAGATGAATACAAATAGCTCTTACTCCTTCTAAAAGTGGCTCCGCGCTGTTTATATAAAATTATACTTAATAATAATAATAATAATATTATTGCTTATATAGCGCTAAATACATCGGGAATATCCGAATATACTTATTCATATTACAACACTATGTCGGCAGAAATTTGACAAGGAAAACAATTTATTTTATATAAATGCCATCTTTTTCGAGCAGGAAAATACTTGTATTAGAACTCGTTCGTAGCGTCAAAATTCATTTTACCGGTTAAGAAACAAAGCGGCCGCAACTTTTTTATGGGAAAATAGAAACGTAATACCAAGATATTTTGTTTCAGAAGTTGGGAGAACGAATGTTATACCTTGTTTAAAAGATGAATAAAAATAGCTCTTACTCCTTCTAAAAGTGGCTCCGCGCTGTTTATATAAAATTATACTTATTCATATTACAACACTGTCGGCAGAAATTTGACAAGGCAAACAATTTATTTTATATAAATGCAATCTTTTTTCGAGCAGGAAAATACTTGTATTAAAACCAGCTCGTAGCGTCAAAATTCATTTTAACGGTTAAGAAATAAAGCGATCGTAACTTTTTTTTTATTGGGAAATGGAAACGTAATTCCAAGATATTTTTCCCTTCAATTAGGAGACAACGTGTTTTCGCTGTTATCAACTTCAGAAAATCAGAAGATGAGAGAACGAATGTTATACCCTGTTTAAAAAGATAATTAGAAATAGTTCTTACTCCTTCTAAAAGTGAGCCGCGCTGTCGAACCTTATGAGGTATAGTCGCATTTGAAATCACGCATCTCTGATTAATCGCCAGCGTCTCGGGCATGCTTTTTCATCGCCCAATTCTCAAAAGTCGATCGATTTGCGCCTTTGTCTAGAGAACAAAGGGGCATTCCAGAATGCATTCCAGAATTCGTACAGAATGTGCGCATTCTGGAATGCCCCTTTGTTCTCTAGACAATAGGCACAGGTCGCATCGATTTTTTGGGAATGTGGCTAGAATGTGCGCATTCTGGATACATTCCAGAAAGATTACAAGGGCATTCTGAATGCATTCCGAATGCAAGTTGAATAAATCCGTGGCGCCTTACACAAAATGAAGAAAAGACATAGATGGAATTTCATCCACAGCTCTTCAAAACTCTTCCAAAATTTCATTACGTAGACGCGTATTCAGGAACCCATACAATGATTCTTGAAAGTAGTCTCAAGTCACATTGATTTGGTCATCTTAGAAAGCAGGCTCTTATGTGGTAGGACTCTGACTGACATGTTTTTGTTTTTAAATCAGTGATATCCCTAATCCCCTTTGAGTTTTGACAAAGCAGGAGATGTGGACCTGCAATGAATACTCCTCTATTTGTTGTATGAAGTCGTGGGGTTTAGAGAAATGTCATGGTAGTAGAGCCATGGTAGAGTACGAGCAGCTTTCTGCAAGTTCAATTTCGGGATAGTCTGAAGGCTCAGACTCTATATTTCTTATTTTATGACGACGAGAGTGAGGCTGCTGAGGCAGCAATATTTAGTACAGTATTTATATAGACGGAGTATGACAATTTGTAAGGTAATAATGAGAACCCTCAACCTATGCAGATTTAATCAACCTGGCATCATAATGGTCCAACATAATACAGTTAGATACCGCAATACGGCTGAAAATTCATACCACGTTGTACTCTTCTGTCCGACTCGCCGAACCGTATATTCTGTAGTGAGCCAAGCTTGAGAGAGAGTGGAGGAGATATGGACAAGTGAAGAGAGAGAGAGAGACAGAGAGAGAGAGAGCAGGAGAGAGGCGCGCGGAGAAGAGAATAATATTGGAGTGTGTCTAGGGTTGACAAAGTAAACAAGGTGTAAAAGCGTGTGTCACGTTGGATTCTACGGTCGACTTCCATCCTCCCCACTTACACTAATGTCGGGATATACTGTACTGTGTGGACAAACAGCAAACATTTTAGCACAAAGTCTCCCAGCCTGGCTGGCTGGCGTACGTTGGAAGTACTTCTTACATCACTCCCAAACCCCCCCCCCCCCCCCCACTTCATTTTTGTGTGTGTGTGTGTGTGGTTCTTGTTTTGTTATTGTTGTTATTATTTTTGTATTTATATATTTATTTATTTATTTATTTCACTTTATTTGTTATTATTATTAATATTTTTAGAATGGGGGGGGGGGGGGATAATTATCAGTGATTGGGTCCATAATGTCCCTCATCATGATGCCGATAGGTTTCTATCATTTTATTATTGGTGGTAGTAGTAAAAGGAGAAGCGGTATAGTAGCTAGTATATAGTGGAAGTATACGTACATGTACGTAGTCAGTGGCGGTTCCATCCGGCGGCGAGGGTGTGAGGGTGGGGCACGTATTATTATCGAGAAAATATTTAGCGTTGAATATAATTCAGAAAATATTTAGCGTTGAATAATTAAGCGGGGGGGGGGGGGGGGGGGGCAATAATTTTGTTTTCTTCAGGGAGGGGGAGGGGTAGTGAGCACTATTTATTTTTAAAAAGGGTAACATTTTTGTTGTTTGTCACTTTTTTTTTTCTAGGTGGGGGCCACATCTATTCCCCCCCCCCCCCATGCCCCCACTCTTGACCCGCCAATGTATGTATTCGGGTACGTAGCATAGCTAGCAGTATAGTAGAAGTATTACTGTTAAGGTTTATCAATCTTTATCGGGAGTCACAGCTGGAATACAATATCCTAGTTACAATAAATGAAGAAATGGTAAAATTTAAAATCTAGTAATACTATTTATGATGACTCTGATCCAAAATATATCTTGATAGTAGTGATATCAGCGGCACTTAATTTGTTCTGATCATCATTGTTATGATAGATATAACATATCCTAGATATTTAATGGCAAACAGGACGGGGTATCAAAGAGGTGGTGGGAAAATTGCCGATCATTGGAATGACACATGGTAGAAGAAGAAAAAATGTCATTCATTACTTGCCACTCAGATTATTGCATCACGAGGCAAAACGGCGGGTTGCACATTTTGTTTCATTTTCGGGCATAGCCACTCTTGCGACTGATATTCACTACAAACCTACGGACTCGCATTCATATCTCAGGTTCGACTCTTGTCATCCCCCATCATGTAAAAAGGCCATCCCCTTTTCACAATTTCTGAGACTAAGACGAATTTGCAGCGACGACACTAATTTCAAGTCAAGAGCGAAGGAGATGAGAACTTTCTTCTCTGACAGAGGCTATCCCGACAAGATCGTCGAAGGGGGAATGATGAAGGCTAGCCGAATCACACAACATGACGCTCTGACTAAGAGACGTAAGGATTCTAATTCCCGCACCCCTCTTGTACTCACGTACAACCATACATCTCAGCGAATTGCTAAGGCTGTACGTGAAAACATCAACATCCTCCGGGCTGACGAGACGACTCTTAGTGTATTTGGGGCCAACCCATTCATCACGGCGTACCGGAGGGGGAAGAACATCAAAAACGAACTTGTCTGCTCAAGACTTCCCAGTCAGATACCCCACAGCATCACTAATCCTGGTACCACTCGGTGTAAGCGTCCTCGTTGCAAGACCTGCGCCCATGTCTCATCCCATGATGTGGTGGGCCCCAGAGGAACTTGGCATATCAGAGGAGAATTCACATGTACCACCACTAATGTCATTTACGGATTGACATGTACCCGCTGTTCTATGGTGTAAATCGGGGAGACAAAGAGACGCCTAGCCGATAGAATCACGGAGCATCTGCGTTCCATACGCCTGAAGACAGCCGGACTACCTGTAGCTCACCACTTCAACATCGGAGATCATAATGCTGATGACCTTCAAGTATGTGTGCTGAAATCTTGCCGAGATGAGAAAGAAAGGAAGCTGATGGAGGAGAGGATAATCTTCAAACTTGGCACTCTCCACCCGGACGGGATGAACGCCACTTTCAGATCTTTCCCTAACTCACACTGAACTTTGTTGAACTTTAATATCTTTATTACGTCATAATGCTTTTTCAATTACTTATTTTTCTTTCTGTGCGTCTCTTCTTTTCCTTTTCTTTTGCTTTCCGCGTATCTCCCCTGGAGATACGCTCTTCTAACGCTCCCTATATTTCTAATTTTCTCCTATTTTCTCACGTCACAATGGTCCAACTTTTGAGCTTTGTGACGTTTCTCTATCTCTTTTTCTCTTCTTTCGCGTACTCTCACGCGCCTTTGCATCTTGACTACCAAGCGTCGCCTATATATTTTTGATTTTGTATATTGTTGTTCATGCTTGAATCACTTCGATAAAGGGCTATGCCCGAAACGTCAGTGGAATATTCACTTCTCCGGTGTTTTTATTTATCTACCTTGTGTCCTATTCATTTTATGCACCGACGCAGAACCATTTATTTTTATTTTTACATTAATATATATATATATATATATATATATAAATAGAGAAAGAAAGTTTCGTATCAAACACCAAGTTCACGGAGAATATATCGGCAGGGCAGAGCCCCCGAAGAATGATAACGATGGTTGCACCTCCAATAACAGCTGGGGCTCGGTGCTTGCTTGATAACATCCGGGCGTAGTTCGATCATTACCACAGGGAAAGTTGCTGGACACGAGGTAAAGGAAAATAGAAGAAGCGAAGATATTGTCTACTAGAGTTAACAAGATGGATTCGGATTCCAGTGACTCCCTTTCACTTTCAGAGGATGAACAATATAACACGTACATATTCGAAGAGTCATCGGTATGTATATCTTTTCGTCAAGATTACCTCATATAAGTTATGTAATACATATAAGTCTATCTCTTGGTGTCGCTCATTCATAATCGTGGTTTTCAACCCAACGAGTAGGCTATGCTATATAGGCCCTCTACAACGATGTGAATGTTTTTTTCATGTACGGGGGCATGCAATTCAAACAAATTGATATATAATATTTATCACCTCTATGATTCTCCCGCATGGGTAGTGTAAGATCTATCTTAGATCTATGAGGAACTATACGTTCTCTAGAGACAAAAGGAGTATGCGTTTTTTGTTCGTTCTGTATGCCTAATTCTGTGAAATAGCCATGATTTTTGATTGACTCCAAACGATGCAGATGTTCACTTAGTATTGATCTCTAAATGAAACAGTACAAGACTTCATAAAACTATACCTTTCCAAAACTGTTTGATATTCATAATAAAGACTGGAATGAGGTGGGGAGGATTTTGAAAACCTGGGTGAGAATGGCGGTTGGGGATCGAACCCCCCCCCCCCTCAATGTTACCTTATTTTCAAATTTTCAGGACAAATAAAAATCAGCGGCTGGCAGAGTCGTTGCGAAATTTTAGTTCGGCGCGATTCTAAAATTAAAAAAAAAAAACCCTTGGACCCTTGCAAAAATCCAGCGAATGCCACATGGATTGCATAAATTCTCTCATGGGGCCTACAATTATGAATGTATAATTACATTCTAGAGATCGAGAGAATTCAGTTCCAGAACAATAAAAGTATGTCGAGTAAAAACATCTAACCAACCAAAATCTATACATAAGGATTTCATTAAAAATGGGTGAACTCTGGAAATCACCACTTTCCACCACATTCTTTATTGCAACCTGTTGGTATATTTTTTAATTAATTTTATAGGAAGACGAGGTACTGGAACCATCTGTTCCTGTACCAACAGGACGTGGTTTGAGAGGGGCGACAAGGAGACGTGCGGCAAGGAGAGGGACCAGCCCGAGGGCAAGAGCCAGCCGGGGAGCGCGCAACCGGGGAGCAAGCACTAGTGGTAGGGGCACCAGCGGTAGAGGCATCAGGGGGAGGAGAGCTAGCCGAGGACGAGGCCGAGGCAGAGCGAGAAGGTTCACCCTGGGAGGGTTTACGGGCCGCCACGTTCAAGCACATGTTGCGGAAAGGAGAGAAGAGAGGAGAAATGAAATAAGGGTATGCACAAGTTTGATATCCCCCTCCTCCATATATTTGTTTTTTATCCATTTTCAAATAGCATTCTCAAATATCATCTAGTAAGACTACTTTGTGTACAGGTAATTGTTATTTTGTATTCAAGTCATTTGTTTTGATTCCAGTTATCATTAGAATATTGTGTTACTATTTTTGCATGTTATACATGTTCCACCCTAATGTGAACCCTCTACCCCGCCACCCCGTCACACACACAAACGCACAGACAAACACGCACATACACACACTAAATTTAGATTGATGCAACCCTGGCCTTTCATATTTAGCAAGTAGTGCAAATTTTACCAACTTGAAGAAAAATTATAAAATATATTAAAAATCAGCTGTACAAAATAACTTCAATAAGAAGTCACTAATCATTTGCACTTACATTATTTCATATGTAAGAAAGGGGACCAGGCGCTAAGCATAAAGTCAATCACAAGTAGAATAGCAATGAAATGCAATTTAATTTATTTATACATATTGAATGTGAACAAAGAAAGAAACATATATAAAGTACATAAAATGATTTCTTCTTTTCCAAGAGCACAACAATGGTATACCAAATAAGTATAGATTTACAGGAATGCGGTGTGTGGTGTGTATCTGACATATGTCATATATGACAGTCCCTTTACATAGCTAAGTTGATATATATATATCTTCAAATATCCATTACACCAGTTGATATAACACAATGAGAGCAAAATACTTCAGTATGTAAAACATGAGTATTTCAAAAGGCATATTAAAAGTCATATTTTACAATTAGCAAGACTTGTGATATGAAAATTATCTCTTTTAATTCGACAGGAAATATTATTAAACTTGACTCAAGAAAGGTGCCTAGATCTACTCCTCGGTGTGGTCGAGAGGGACAGTGGCCTCATTCTCGACCTACTGAACGCCCCACCTGTTGAGGCTCTCAGACCGGCCCCAACACCCGGCTGGTGTAGCTGCAACAACTGTAGGCCCATGCCGCGAGATGTGGAGATGCTGTGCTGTGGTTTAACTCCACAAAATTGCATTTCGGAAACGGAGGTACTGAACTTTGACTCTTTTGTACTAATTCACAGATTTCACATCATTACAGATTGACAAGATCTACCAGTACATACAGTATCAAATAGAAAACATGCATATTATTCTTGGTGCAATTCTTATATGTACAAATCTTCTTCAGAAACATAAGTCAAGAAAATATTAAACAAGGGAAATGCTCTGGGCGGTCTCGCCTGCATTACGCAAATCGATATGATGAAAAGGTACTTGATAACCCTTGGGTACAAGTTTCATGGAGTTTCAACAAACACTTTTGATAATATACTAACAATTCAAAATCTTAATGTTTGCCACAAGAAAGTCTAAGTTTGCAGACCTGATATGTAATTTGACCTTGACTTGACAACCCTATAGTCCAAGTTTAATTGACTAAGAACTTATACTTTCAAAATTATATCAACAATTCAAAATCTTATAAAAAGCCTCTATCTCGCTTTTTGCTACGCAGGCAAGATAAAACAGATCCATATTCATTATTCAATTCACTGTAACAATTTCTTATTACAGTTGAAATTGAACAGTAGTTCTTCCGATTGTGTGTATTAAACCTTCTTTCAGCTTATCAATTTTTCATTAAATGAGAATTCATTCAAGTTGATTAAATACTGAGTACGGTAACCATTTCAGTTTAATTGTTTGGTATTTTGACTGATCTGTTTGAAATGGGGATCTCATACAATTTTCAACAAGTATGATTCATCAATATTACAAACAATTTTGATTGAATCATTGTGAAGAATTAGGATTATCTACAAATTAATATAGACTGGAGAATTAATTTCTTTATCGTTAATAAAATAACATTTCTCCTGCTCTTATTTACAGCACTTCCGATCGATGTTAGACCCCTTCTTTGTCAACATGCAAAGATGTATGTTTAATAACAAACAAAATAGAGAAGATGAAAACCAAGCTCCAGGAGCAGAGCACAACAGGATGCGGTGGGGCATCTACCGCTCCTTTGTCTTGTGGCAGCATGGACGGCTTGGCATTGGCAACAGGGTAGTTGTGCCTAGCTGCGTGGTTTGCAGGAGTCGGGACGAATATCCAGACCCGAATGGACACTATACAGGTTGGCTGGCAGCAAACTTGTGTGAGTTATTAAATATGCCATAATTTCATTGAGCAATGATGTTAAATACAGGGACACCTTGTTTTACTGAGGTCATCTGGATAATTGAAATTACCTTGTTATATTGTTGGTAATGCAAATAAAGAACTGGGACCAGAAAAAAATTGAAAGTAGACATTGCAAACTCTGCAGCCACTCTTGAGTTATATTTGGGAATTTTTGTAAAGTTTAGTATTAGCCCAGCAGTAAAACAGTTTAGACTCTTACGACAACAACAATACATGAATCTTTTTATTTATTGTTACTTTTGACAAAATAAGATGTATGTGCAGCTGCCTTGTAACTCTCCATTTTACTTTCCTTCAACAGAAAAGCAGCTCTTCTTTCTTCTTACAAGTTCCTCCTTTGCTGGGGGTGGGACAGGGGCCAATCGTGGACGAATCCGTGTTGGGTCAGTGTAATTAAACAAATTCCCTGGTTGTCAGTTAAGATTCAGTATATTCGGACGCAGACAAATATTAGACATTCATCCTCCGCAATAAAGGCATTAAAATAAAAAAGTAAACTCTGCATAATTGAAATGAGATGCTTCTGCCTGCAATGCTATGCTATGAACCTCATTATTGGAAGCTCTATTATTTATGGTAGCTTTGATGGGCACAACTCTTGCAGACTTTCAAAGTTACTTGTGACCCCAAATTTAATCAACTAATTTTTACATGGTCATACATACACAAACTAGGTATCACAACGATACCACAATCCGTTCTTAATTTATCGCAATAACAAGAAATATTTTTGACTGACAAAAAACACCTGGCAGAGGCATGGCAAACAGAAAGCTAATCCATTTTTTCAACCACATTATCCATAAAAACACTAAGAAATGTCTCCTCCAGTACCTGAAATTCACAAAGTGAAACAGCGTCTTCAGGAGCCTCCTGTCCAGGACGAGCCTGACTAGGGTGTCATGGGCTTTGGTTCCTGAAGATAGCCATTCAGTCCTCTCCTCCAGGTCCCCATGCTCACAGTGGGCCACTCCACCAAGTCCCCCTGTTATGTCCCACTTATGTTTGTTAGTGACATGGTGGACTAGACCACGCCACTTGCTCTGAATAAGAATAATAATAATAATAATACATGTTATCATATGTAATGTCATATAAAACATCATAAATGTTAAACCAAAATTGGCCTCACAATATTCAATGAAGTACATTTTTTTTAAAATAGAAATTAATTCCTGATCACATAAAAAAACAATTAAAGAATCAGAGAACATCACACAGCTATGATCAATCAACTCACCAAGAACAGATCCACATCACCACCACACGATTCTGCGCAGAACCAAAAATGGTTTACTACATGTTTCGTCCAGAACTTGAGTGGCCTGTTTTAGATGCTACTGTTTTAGATGCCTTTAAGCAGACAAATGACAAAAGTACAGAGAATAAAATGAATAGTTGCACCCACTCTCAATTTCAAAATGATATAAAATATTGTTGTTCAGTGTTTGCCGTAAACTATTCAAATAATCAAACAAATATTTCAACTTGAACAATTAAAAATGTGTTAAATATAACAATTTGGCAAAAAAATGTTATTTAGCAAGATTAGATAAGTTTCAGATACAATGATCAATTGTAATCCATGTATCCTGATGTTATTTTTTTTCAAACAATAATATGATATTTTTCTCAAGGTAACATGAGACAACAGGCTACCATGAGGTCTCTCCAACCACATGTTTATTTACTACATTTTATATTGTTTCATGCAATGTCACAGTTGTTTGTAAAGAATGCTATTCTAAGTAGTTATTCTCACCTGTGAAATCTTTTTCCCAATATTTTTGGCCCCATGCCAAATATCCCAGCTGTGGAGCATCTCAGGATAATCTCTCTCTGCAAAAGAAAAATAGGAAATGTCATGAGATAAAAATGGCAACATAAAATAAGATGAACACGGTTTTAACAATGAGTGAAGCAATGATCACAATCTATTCAAACATTGTACTATATACCAAGGTAAACTTACTGATTATGGCAGAAATGGTCGAGTGGGCATCAGTCACCAGTTCTGATATGGTGATCCCACCGGCCTTCAGACCGTCAAGAGCCCGCATCATGGCCATGGGCTCCATAGCCCCACTATTCTCTGTCTCCCTCTTGTCCAGGAATTGCACATCTACAATGTCCTTGCTCTCATGTTCCATGAGTGTGTAGGTGCAGTATTGGGCGCAGAATCCAGGGGAATCGTTTCTGGCATCTCCTGTTTCAAGCGGAGTTGGATAATAAAAGAATAAGCATTACAGAAAAAATGAAAGAATGGCATTAAAAATCATACGTGAGGAAGAAGTATGAGTTTCTCGGTTTGGACATGACCATAATAAATACAAATTTGCTTGAATTCTTGGAAGATATTTTTCTACAAGTTAGATGGACAAATAATAAACAAACATTACTTACCACATACAACCACCTCTTTACCCTTCAGTCGGTCCTTTGTGGCTGAAAGTATGTCTCCCATTTTTTCCTCAATGTCTGGAGGAAAACATGTGGAGATTCATGACCTCTGCCATCCTCTTTATTTTCTGAAAATTGTTTCCAGAAAGAAGGATAGCTGATGACATTTTCATATCTCCAACATGTGACCCATTGACTGTTCCCTGGGTGCAAAATCTAGAGGTGTGCCCAGAGTCACAGGTCTGCAACGACAAAGAAGAGAAAAGAGAAAATAACATTATTACCATACATGACCATAGAAATGATAAAAAATGGCTATGTAAATTGCAACGTGTACCCCCCCCCCCCCCCCCAAGAAAAAGGGTAGAAATTAAACATATAATGTAGGTGCCTTTAAAGTTAATTCATAAAGGAAAAGAAATATAAACAAATGAGAGAGGAGACTATTGGAAAAACAAAAAAACTATTCAGGAGGTAGAATACAGTATGGAACGAAATTATAAAGTAAATGGAAAGGAGCACTAAGTAGAGTTATCATGGTAACAGGTAAATAATGAATATATTAATACCATAATGGGCTATAATCAACAATTTATTGGGACCAATGAAATTATTTTGTGTTTTGCCATACATGGTATACTGCAAGAACCTTTGTAACTCCTATTTTAAAAATAATTGCATTACCCATGTTACATGTGCAGACGTTCCTGCCGTATCAATCTTCACATGCAGAGATTGTTGGCATTTCTTGCAGATCTGCCTTGCCTGCCTAGCCAAGGCAGCCAGCATCGTTCTAGTAATTAGAAACATTGGGTCATGTGCTGCATCACTCGCAGAAGAAACCTTTTGATGTAGCCCGCTGATGGAGTGTGCAGTCTCGTCCTCTCCTTCACCTCCAAACACTGCCTCTGCATCATCGATGACATCGAGTCCTTTGCATAGAGATCTGAGGAAGATTTAAAAAATAAAAAAAACTTTGAGCGAACACCATTGGTTTGAAATAACCCTCATTCTGTATATTTGTCGACAAAGCAGAAATTTAGCTATCAAACTTCAGGAACATTCTTATTTTAACTTTTTTTTAAAACAAGATATGATGACACATGGCCTTTAGTGCACATTAAATATGGAGTTTGTTTTTATAAATTGGTGTTTTAAAACATTATTTGAAAAAAACTGTATATATACATATATATATATATATATATATATATATGTATATCAATTGTAACCCTAGGTAACGTGCGCGGGATGCTAGCTATCTACAGCATAGACATGTGGTGGAGTCATTAAAACCACATGTATGATCAATAAATTGAATGACTATAAACTAAACAATAAAAATTGGTTCAATGTGTTTGTTATGATTGACCATAGTGGCTGAGAAGTGATATCTATCTTCAGTCTTTCGAACTAGAGAAAACACTCACTTGTTGCGGACATGTGAGGGATGCCAGATCTCATCTTTTTCGTTGGGGACAGGCTCTTCTTCTCTCTCCTGCGGGTAGATGAAATTCCCGATTTCCCGATAATCAACACTGATGCTGCAACAACAACAAATAATGCATATTATTTTCCACTTTGGTATGTTTACTAACACTATGTCAGCACTCTTGCAATGTGTAGCAGTGATCAATGGGCCTGAAAATCACCTAAAATAAGTTTATTTTTTACACAACTGTATGACCTGAAAATAAATTGCCAGGGCCTGAATTCAGGATTTTGCCTGAAAACTGGCATCCCCTGGACCAAGCTTCACAAGGCATGACCGAAATATAAATATATACGTAACCAAAAGTTATATATCGGATTAATTCTGATGGAAATTTCATAAAAATAGTTTAAAGTTATATAACTTAATTCCTTTTTTTTTCTTGTATCAACATTTACTAAATTGTACGAGTCCTCAAGATTACTCTAAATAAATGTCTCATCCTTGGAAACAATATAATTATCTTATCTTTCTAAAGGCACTATGATTGCGATTTTCTTACTTGAAGTCAGATGCTTCGTGTCCAGAGGTTGTTGGGTCTTGTATAGTAGTTTGACTGTATTAATTTCAAAAGGAATCAAACTGCATTCTCATTTGAAAAGTATTTAAAGTATGCAAGTGTATTTAAAACGTAAGCCCATTGGAGTGGCCGTCACATTTACATTTCTTGACCATGAATATACTTATCTTATGTTTACAAAGTTGTGATGCACATTCCAAGTAATTGGAATTTCTACAAAAATTATGATACATACCCAAATTTTTGTTTAGTCATCTCATGCCTCATGGGGTGGTTGTTAGAAACAAACCACTGGTATATTTGTACATGGATCCTAGTCTTTTCTAGAGATCTTGCAAATTTCTGGTCTCAAAGTTTGAAAAATCAAACATCTAGCCAAAAAGAATCAGAGGCAATTGATAAAAAGAAAAACTAACCGAGACTGGATCCCTGTTTCTTGATCAGATTCTGACATTCTCTCAACCCCAGACATCACCACATCACCTCCACTGTAAAAGCAATAACATAAAGATTATGTACAGGTTACAGTTATTATGATAGTGTGTTAGTCTTCAACTTATTTTGTCAAATTTTGTTGCATAAAAATGCTGAGTGTCGAGAAGACAAAATAGGCATGTAATTATAACAAATTTGCTCAAGATACACCGTTTCAGGTCACAAAACTACATTCTATGAAATGGGGAAACTTATAATTAGCATCTAAATTAACAACAAATTTATCACTTTGGAGTAAAATAGGTGTTCTGCGAGGAGGGATGTACATGCCAATTGTTTCGGCTTGTCAAGAAGGGGGACTGCAGATTTATGTGGCAGGTGAGTGGGGATAATGAAAACTCACCCATGACCCATCAAAATCATCCTCTTAAAAAGCCCAGTGTGAATATGATTTAGAGGCATTGGTATACAGTTAACTTTATTTGCGGTGATAATCTGCCTAATCACTATCAAGAACCCTCCCCCCCCCCCCCCCCCACTCTATTTTAACAAAAAGGAAAAAAGAAATATCCATGTCTTTGGAAATGTAGTACCGTTACATCTGACTTTGAATTCCAAAATTAGGCAATAGTCATAGTGAGGCCCCTATGGTTCAAATATATCCACTGTGATATCGGAATTGCTCCCCCCCAAAAAGTTTGTTTCTTAGGTAGGGTTCCCATTACCTTTCAGCAGCTGAGGAAGATTCTTCTTTGCGGGCTCTCTTAGTCCGAGTACTGGTTGAGGAAGATTCCTCATTGCAGCCTCTCTTAGTCTGAGTAGCACGGGTATTGCTATCAAAATGAAATAACACTTGATAAAACAAGGATTTTCCTCCAACTTATTCATTTTTAACACTAATATTCAATTTTCAAAACATGTATTCCGGTCTGAATGCAAGGATGTTACTGTTCAGATGTGTACAAATTAATGCAAAATGAAGCACTCAAGGTTTACACTATGGGCGAAATTATTGATTAACTTTGTCATTTAATTTTAAATTTAGGCCTATATATTGATATGGTATCCTTAATCTTGTTTTGTAATGTACATAATGCAGAAGGGGATGTGCCTTGAATATAAAGCTATTGCCTGAGAAACGACCATTCTTACCTACGGCACTTGGGAACAAGTGGAGAATTGAAGAACGGCAAGCTGGAAAAACAAAAAAATAAATAATTTAGAGAATACAAATAAAATCCAAAATCAAAGAATAATACAGCAATTGAAACGTTGAAACTTTTATTGACATTCATGTTCCCTCTTTTATCGATTGCCATGCACATGGGTTACTAACATAGTAAACAAAAGAATGTGCAACTATTTTGGAATCCGTTTTATGCTTACACAGAATGGCATGATTTAATAATTTTTCTAATTATTTTCATAACCCCCCCCCCCCAAATATAAATAAAAAAATGTATATATGTATATCATATAAGAGATCATGATCTGTAATTCGGTTAAACAAGAAGAATATTTTATGCAGTTTTAGGGGGTTATTTTATAACATTCTAATTCTAATTCAGATGATCACTAACCATTACCTTGCATATTGGCTGATCACAATATGACACAGAGGCAGACCAGTATATGCCAGGCTTTCCCTAAAAACCAATTTGAATACATATACATGACTACTAGAAAAACCTCTAAATCAATTTTTGGGGAATACGTTAAATATTTTTGATTAAAAAAAATAAAATTATTAGGACATAGTTTAAAATTAATCTTCATCTTACCTTTCAACAGATCTGGGTGTATGTGATGCAGAAGCAACACGGGAAGCTACTGGAGTTGAGGTTGTGGGGGGTCTAACATATAGAAGAGAGAAATAAAAAGAATGGTTCAAATGACTTTATGGTGACTTTACTCCCTTTTAAATTGCAAAAATTATCTTTCCCTGATCAAATATAGGTAGACTGCATAAAAGATATTGAAACATATATGCAGTAGTCAGGAAATTCCCAAAAATCTGGGAGCATGTGATCCAGAAGCAACATGGGAAGCAACTGGCAATGGAGTCGATGCTGCAGTGGGTCTAATGAAAGAGAGCAAGAAAAAATAAAGTTTCAAAGAATTTTATTGTGACTTCAATACATCAGGCCCTTTAAAAATTCATCTAGATTCAATGATTAACATTTATGTAGGCTGCATGCAAGATACCAAACCAACTATGCAGTAGTGTTAAAATTTGGTCCACTCTTATATGACCAAACGACAGTAAAAAAATGTACATGTCAATACCGATGTCAATACAGATACCAACAGTTTTTGTATTATGGTAATCTTTTCTATTGGCTGTTTCCAAAGATCATAGATAATTAATAAAATACTCCTTCAAATAAGCCATGATGATATTCGGAACTACTGTACCGGACTACCAGCAGTTGTGAATAATGTTATGTTTCATATTTACCCTTCTAATATGATTATACAGATGTCTATAATTATAATTTATAGTACCAGTTAGCTACATGTAATAATATAAATGTATGAAGGTTACCTTTTCGTACTTGTACCAACACTCGCTCTGTACCTGCAGAATAGAGAAAATTAAAAAAAATTAAATGTAATACCTCATGACAAGTAATTATTAAAAATATTAAATAAAGCTGTCAAATTTTAATGCCTTTACTTTTAGAGCTTGCACAAGGCACTATTTTTTTTTTTTTTACCCTAGATAGACTCTAGTCTATAATATAAAAGCCAAGGAGGGATATTCATTTCATTTCATTTTTTTTTGTATGAGCATCTATTCTTTTGAAGAACAAATAGATTTTTATGCCAGTCACTCAAAACAAAATCACACAGAAATGGCATGGTCGAATGGCACTAATGCACTTCGTACTCCACCCCGTCAATAATCTTTAACCTAACCCTTAGCCTATACACCAGAAACTAAATGATACATTGTTGCCATATTCCACTTATCGGTATCATATTGAACAGGCATGAGGCACCAGAGCCGCTTACAATCCTGCTGGAGTAACAGCGCACTACTAGACCTCTAGCGGAATATATTTCCTTTAGCAATAGCCCCAAAATTTCAAAGAAAAAAAATATGGGTAGACCTAGATCTAGACTAAATCTAGATTATCTAGAACTACATCTACAACTTCAAAACATGATAAAATAAGTTTAGGGTTAAACCTAGGTTTTTAAGTCTTGTCTAGATCCATCTACTGATCTACAGTCTAGATCTAGTGTCTGTAGTGACACATTTTATTTTCAAACATTTAGAGTATAGACTAGTCGAGATCTAGGCTTAGGTTTAAGTTTAAGTTCAAGTTTCATGTCAATACATCGTCATCTCAGCTCAGGTGGTGACATGCATTGACAGTGACACGGAACGGGTGGGTGCGATGGATATAGCTGCTACTGATGTGATGATGGATTCGATGTATTTGAGCTGCTAGTGCTACGTACACTGCTACTAGCTCAGTAGCTGATGTGGATTCGATGTATTATTTGAAGTAAAGTTTTGATGAATTTATATTCTAATTAGAATATGCAAAATAACATATCTTTCCTATAACGTAAAAATATGCAGAATTGTTAGTTCGATAGGGTCCTAAACTGTTATTTACTAGATCTATGCCTACTAGTAGGACAGTAGAGTCTAGTAGTAGTACGAAGATACAATACTAGCCTAGAGTAGAGTAGCTACCGGGAGTACGGGAAGAACGAGTCGACTTACGTTTTGAGTAGCAGGCTGATTACTTTTTTGTCCGTCAATTGTTTCTCCTTCCCGATCGCTCGGATTTCCTCCGAATCGTCGTGGAACACAGCAATATTTTTCGGCTTATTCTTTTCCCGCCACCGACGATCCCTTGCTCTTTTCTTTCTTTTCTTCGCTGAGTCGCTCATATTGTACAAATGTGGAGTACGTATCTAGGCAATAATACACAGAAAAATGGCGCGCCAAATGTTCGTAATGTGCCGCAGAGGGCCGTATTGATAACCTAACGAGCGGTTATTTTCGAAGTAGATTCAGAAGCGCCGTCCACCGACGTCCGTTCGAAAACTCGTTGAAATCTTCATATTGCGTGAATTAATTTCGGATTTGGGGCATTGTAGTTGGATAATTCAAACATACAAACATAATTTTACGTGTTTTGCATTCTGATTCAACAGATTTGTGAAATCAACCATCACAATGTTACCCAGTACCTTTAAAGGTCGGTCCCCAGCGACAAATCGTATCTGATTGATACACGTCTGTAAAAAACCCAATACACACACACACACACACACACATCTTGCACTTACTTATTTCACTAGCATTGAACTGCCTACTGTAGCCATCGGCAGCCCAGGCTCCTAGCTCCGATAGCCACTGGGAGACATCAGCAGGTCTCCACCTTGAAAGGGGTTTGTACACCAACATCTCACTGTCCTGTCTGTTCCAATTCAACAGGATCTGGAAAAACTGCAAGATGGTCAAGAAGGGTAAAAAAAGAGGTTATATTCAGTAATAGTTAGAAGAGGAATTAATGCCTTTGTTTTTAGAAGGAAATATAAAGCATTTTTATTATCTAAATATTAGATTCAATATTAGGCTCTTTTGTTTATTAGGTTAGTTACTTTGTTTCTTATCTTATTTTGTGTTCCTATTTTATGTGTTTTTATGTTGTATATTGTATATCTTGTTTTCTTAAAGGGTTGGCCTCTTACAAGGTTTGTTCCCTTTTTGGCCACTGCCTTCCTCACTTTTTATAATTCATCTATGTATTGTCATACATTTGTCTGTTTATATATGTATTTTCATCTGTTGATCTAATGAGGAGAAATAAATGAAACTGAATAGAATATGGGTCATGAAAGGTGGCTTCAAAGTTATGAGTAAAGGCATTTGAAAACAGGCGCGTAGCCAGGGGGGGGGGCGGTGGGGGCGGTCGCCCCCCCCCAAAACGCCGGCCCAAAAAAAAAGAGAGAGAAAGAGAAGAAAAAAAAGTAAGAGGACGTAGGAAGAAAAAGGGAAAAGGAGTCGAAAATGGTACAACGAATCGTCTTCTTTCTCTAATAATTTAATGAAACGTGAAAGCTTCCGCGCTTCGCGCGGAAAAGGGGGAAACTGAGTTCAAATTAAGGATTAAGAGTCGGGAAAGGTACAACGAATCGTCTTCTTTGTCTAATACACGTCAAAGCTTCCGCCGCTTCTCTTGGAAGAGGGAGGGGGGGGGGGGGGAACTGAATTCAGACAAGGATGAGGGGTCGAGAAAGGTACAACAAATTGTCTTCTTTCTCTAAAAATTTAATGAAACTTCAAAGCTTCGCGCGAGAGGGGGGGGGGGGGGGAGGGAACAGAAATCAGACAAGGATCAAGTAGTCGAAAACGGTACTTTGAGTCGTCTTCTTTCTCTAATAATTTAATGAAACTTCAAAGTTTTGCGCGGGAGGGGAGGAAACTGAATTCAGATAAGGATTAAGAGTCGAGAAAGGTACATCGAATCGTCTTCTTTCTCTAATAAATTAATGAAACGTCAAAGCTTTCGCGCTTCGCGCGGGAGGGGGACTTAATACAGATAAGGATTAAGAGTCGAGAAAGGTACAACGAATCATCTTCTTTGTCTAATTATACATCAAAGCTTTCGCGCTATGCGCAGGAGGGGCGGACTGAATTCAGACAAGGATTGCGAGTCGAGAAAGGTACAACGAATCGTCTTCTTTCAAAGCTCCCCCTCCCTGCACCCACCCCCCTAGGGAGCGCACTGTGCGCGCTCTCTAAGTGATTCCCACGCTTTGCGTGCTCACTACCGCCCCCCCCTAAAATAAAATCCTGGCTACGCGCTTTTTTGAAAATGACTGCACTTTTACTGTGCGTTGGCAATACTGGAACAGCATGGGAATCACTATGTGACAGACATAATTTAAGTGCCAGTGGAAATGTTGTGGTATAGTTATTTTTCACTTGACTCTCAATCCACAGGTTGAGACAGGGCTTGATACTAACAGGCGCCCGCCCAAATTCTATGTCTGGGCCCCTCAAATTTCAAAATTTGTACATACTATGTACAAATTTGAGATTTGTGATAGGCTCATGCTTAAAGACTCTAAAAATTTAAATCTGGACCCCCTTCTAAAAATGTTAGTGGAGCCCCGGTTGAGGGCTTGAATCCTAGTTTGGCACTAGTGTCCTTTGGCAAGACATTAATACACATTTGAGACAAGAAGACGAAGTGAAATTTAGGACACAGTGCTTGTCAGCATGTCATGTAAATCATTTAAAACATATCACGTTAAAACAAGACAATAAACAACATTTCTACAGTGCATTTTTAATGCTGTATGGCCCAAAGCACGGATGTGGGTTAGACATGAGCACTACACAAGAAGACATAGTATTATCATTAATCATAAATACTATGTCGTATGACCTATTTAAACATAGAAGGAAGACCTTTTTAAAGCTATGGAGTGATACAGCAAGAATGAAAAAAAAGAAAAAAAGAAGGAAAACCATTTACCTGCTCCGCTGACATAAACTTCTTTCTAACCTTTTCCTAAGAGCGTTGAGAACATTTTCAAAGGTATACAGCACTATATGAGAACTGTTCTAATATTTCTTATTACACTTACAAACACAAGGCCCAGTGTTGTGAGGACTCCCCACACGAACCCCTTCCTGAGTCTGTCTTGCCTTCCTCCTGCCGTCTCTGATTCTCTCGTCTTCTCTTCCGCCTCTCCAAACTCCTCAAACTCCTGGAGAAGCTTGGTGTCTTCGAAGAGTTGGAGGGAGGCTTTACGCCTGCGAATGGCCTTGGGATGTAGCTTATCGATCGTGTTCCTGCATACAGGTGGAGAAGTAAAAATGGTCAATTTGAGGGAAAATCAGCACCAATTGGCTTTATTGTGTACCCCCACTGCAATGGAGGGTTTCAAACACAGGTTCTAGCGACAATGGCTCCACTAAGGCTTGAATCCAACCTCTACACCAAACCAAAAACCCTGTTGGAACCCTAACCCTATATCTTGGACAAATTAGAGCACATGTCACAACAACCAATGAAGATATAAACTAGATGGAATTCGACTGCGTCATAGAGCAATTTTACAAACCGAAACGTTCATAAGTTGACCTCTGTGACCCTTGACCTTTGACCTACGTGCTCCAAAATCTAATCAGATTGTCTTCCTATAGTGATACACACTATCATTAAGTTTGAAGTTTTTACATCTCCAGTGGTTCTTGAGATATCATGATAACAATCTCAATGTATGGAATTTCATAAGTTGACCTCTGTGACCCTTGACCTTTGACATACGTGCTCCAAAATCTAATCAGATCGTCTTCCTATGGTGATACATACTATCCTTAAGTTTGAAGTTTAAATCTCAAATGGTTCTTGAGATATCGCGCTAACAAACTCAATACAAGGAATTTCATAAGTTGACCTCTGTGACCTGTGACCTTTGACCTACGTACCCCAAAATCTAATCAGATCGTCTTCCTATGGTGATAAATACTATTCCCGAGTCTTAAGTTTAAATCTTAAATGGTTCTTGAGATATTGTGATAACGGTCAAACGGGACGGACGTACGGACGGACGTACGGACGGACGTACGGACGGACAACCCGAAAACATGATGCCTCCGGCACCACCTTCGGTGGCGGAGGCATAACAATAATGAGATGGATAGCTTTAAAGTAATATACATGGGTTTGGCCTAAAAAAGGTTGTTGTATTGCCCTTTGCGACTGACCCAAAAATCTTGACATCTACAGTTTGCTTTTTAATTTTTTTTTTTTTTACCCCGTTTTTTTGAGAAAAAAATATTAAAAAACATTAAAACTTGAGAAATATCAGCCAAAATAGGTAGAAAAAAAAGTTTTAAAAAAAAGTTTTAAAAAAGTTTTGGCACCTAAAGGGCAATACTACATTTTTTTTAAAAGGCCTTATGGTCATATTTTTCAACAAATCTTTCCTGTCACTACCACTTGAATACTCAACCTACAGTGGCAAAAGCAGGGTAGGAGAGGAGCATTATTTGATTACCTGATGATGATGTTGATATGAGGGAATCCAGTCCAAGGTTGCCTGCACTCTGGACATGTAGTCTTCTGTGACGTCTTCCACCATCTAGCTAGGCACAGCCGACAAAAGCTGTGTCCACAGTTCAACGTTGTGGGTTGCACCATGAGCTCATAGCAGCATGCACAGGAGAAATTACTGTCCAGCGAGCTAACTTCCGAGTAAAGCGCGTCATCCGGACTCTCCGTTCCGGTTTCCTCATACAAGGAAGGTTTTAACGTCCTTTCCTCAAACTCTCTTGCAGGAAGATCGCTCGTGGAATGGGAGCGAGAGTGTCTGATCGGTTGGTCATACTGGCCATTGGCCTTCAGGTTTGATTGTTTGACATTTTGGTGAAATTGGCTGTGTGAATCTTCTTTTGAGGCAGCCATTGTGGCGTTTTACAAGTCCCGGTATAAGACTATCACTAACAGTACTGCAGAATTCTTCTTGCCACGATGATGTGGTAATGGCCATTTCTGAAAATCAATTTTATGTTCCGCATCTCATGCTGTGAAAAAATTGCAAGAAAAGAGAATAGGAAAATATGAAAATAAAAACATTAAATCAGATTGCAAAACATTTCAATTACATACAGGTGCATATGGCTAACAAAGAGATAAATCTCTACCAGAACAATGCATGAATAATTTTTGGTAAATTTTACATTCTGAAAAATGGACGTTTCATGGAAACGCTTTACAATTGTTTCTGAATAGTAAATAGTAAAAATAGGAGGCGGGCAGGGACAAGAAACTCGTAAGTTTTGTTAATTCGCCTTAATTAGAGTCTAAAATTTGTTGATATGAGGTACTGACTACTGACTCATGCTTTCACAGCATTTGGGTTTCTCATCAACCGTTAACGAAGTTTGTGAACACGATGGAAAAATTTGAGTATTTCCAAGACAAGATACAATATGGGTGCCGTATGCACTGTTCCATCAAGAAGTTTTAAGGGATGGAGTCCTATCTACATGTAGCTCATTCCTATTGTACCATCTTCGATGCCGCCAGGAGAAATATGTCAGGCATGTGCTTAACTGGATCTTCCTTGCAGATACGTAAACGAAAGATTCCTGCCTAGCTGCAAACTAACGGGCCACTTTCAAAGGGGAAATATGCTTTTGTAATGATAATTGCTTTTCGCTACCACTCAACTGATAATACGAGCACTACACTAGTGCTTACCTTTACAGGAGGCAAGCGAAAGGAAATGGAGCAACATTTCCTGAAATATTAATCAAAATTACTCGACTGGGCATGTATAAAGAACCGTACATGAACAAATTCACTTTTTATTTTCGTGAGCCGGAAGTAATCGGAAAAGCGTCCAGGAAGTTATAAACTGTAATTCCTATTATGCCATAATTACAATGTTTTTTTTACTTCTCTGGGCAGCCGTCCAACCACTTGAAATTATAATTTGAAGAAGTCTTGATGGATAAAAAGGGCGATTCCTCGTCCTAACCCTTTTCATCCATGTTGTATCGTCAATTCAACATGGCAAAGAGAAAGTACGCATGCGCAGTAGTGGCGCAGCAAATATGAATATTCATTGTTGAATATGCATGAGATTGAAAAGGGCTCTTTTTCTTTGAGTCATGTATATTCAGCAATTTCAAGCAAACTGCGCTCTTTGACTTTAGCATGAATATTCATACTTGCTGCACCGCTACCCCGCATGCTTACTTTCTCTTTGCCATGTTGAATCGACAATACAACATGGATGAAAACAGCCAAAAAAATACACGGGGGCGGAGGGCGGATTCGCCCTGGAAACACCATAAACAGCCCCCGAAATAGGCTCAAAATCCGATTTCGGGGGCGACATCAAAAAGTGAAATGATCTCAAATCGCCCCCGTAACGATTACGAGCGGCCGCGCGCTCTCTTCTAGCTTCGTATTCATTGTGTGCGCTGAATCTCTGTGTTAAATTGTATACACAAAAATCGGTCGTAAAAAAACTCGAATCATATTCCATACCTTACCTGGCTTACCATGTCGTACGCAAGTACGCCAAAACAGGTACATTTTCGCAGTTGCGAGAGATCGAGACGGAGCGTAGGGGTCGAGTTTTTGGTGGTCGATTTTGTTTTGGTAGATTAATATTATTAGCGGAACCTAGACCACTAAAAATCGCTAAAACTGCAATCAATTTCCATCACGAATTCACGATTGCCGCTATTTTATAAAGTTTCCATAAATAGAGGTATGAAATTAAATCCTATTTTGTGATTATTCTCGCCATGTTTTCGTAATTTTGATAATCATTTCTTCAAAGTAAAGAAAATCAGACAAAATCACTGTGACTGACACGCATACAATACAGTGCATTGCCGCTGTGTGGTGTGTGTGAGTTGATTTGAGCTGAGCTAGCTCGCTAGTAACTCCGGGAAGCTTCAACACCGGCACTGCCGCTGCCGCTGCGGCGGCGGTGTTTCATGGAGCTTCCCGGAGCTGAGTTAGCTCGCTAGCTGAGCTTGAGTCGAAAAGATTTGACACTTTGGAATTGTTATCTGTTGGTTTGCATCATTATTGCCGCGATTTCAATATAGTTACGTGAATAGATGTACGAAACCTGAGCTTAGAATAAGTAAAAGTATTACTAATGTCTACGTTTTTAAACAACTGTCTGATTTTCTTGTGAAAATTTTATTTTTAAAAATTATTATCGAAATTCATGGCCAGAAATAATCACAATCTGGGGTCTATTATGTTACAGTTCTTGCATCAAATCAATGCATGAAAACTTAGTTATTGAACTAGAAAAAGGGGTTTCTTTTTTAATAGGCAATTATGAAGCAGGAAGCCCGAAACCTTAGCCTACTAAACAAATCTTAACAATTAATGAAAAAGTAGCCCCAGAAAGAGAGCTCCCGAAATGGAAAAAAGAGCCCCCGAAAGGTGAAAAAGTAGCCCCCGAAAATTTCCCAAAAATTTGAAATGGAGCCCCCGAAATGAAAAACTTAATTTTTTGCCTGGATGAAAAGGGTGAGCATTATGCATTAGACTTTAAGTTTAACTTAGTTTTAGTTTTTCAATTTGTACGCGTTTACAAGGATATCCTCGTTTATGCAGACGATCCACATTCTCGGACCAGCGAGTTCAATTATTTAGTAGGGCCGAGGCCGAGACTCTAGTTTAGATCAGGCCGAGTATACGGCATCTGCAAGAATCTTCAGTATTGAAGGAGGCAGATTATCTTGAAGAAGAAGAAGAAGAAGAAGACTAGACTAGGGAGGCCAATGCCCGGGCGTAAGGCTTCTACGCCTACGATTTGTGCGCTCGTCGTCCAAGTCAGAAAATTACCAGAAGAAAAAAAATGGGGAAAAAAAAGAAAACAAATATCTATGGAATAAAATGTATAACAAATACACAATTACACACTCCACAACATACCTATAATCACGGATCTGTAACGGTCTTTCACCATTTGTTGACGATCTTGCAGATTTTGACGTTTTTAGATCCAATAATTCTGTTAGCAGACGACCTTGGCGCGCACATATGAGAAACTAGAAGGGTCCTAGAGGGCGATGAGGTTAGCTCACTAAAATCCTTCTCAATGACTGAAGGTAGAGCCTAAAAATATGGAATCAATTTAATATCAAAGAACTTTTGATAGAGATTAACATATCAGTTGTGCACAAATGTCACTTTTAACAACTAGAAAATATAATATATTTCATATACGGTATATATATTTTTTTAATTGCAGATTTTTACAAACTTCACATACGAAGGTAGATAGAGTACGATGTTTTTGTCAATCTTGCGTTGGTTTGAGACCCATAGCTAGAGCCATCTCAAATTTGGGAGCAAAACTGTGAACAGATACGTCATTGTTCCAGCCCAAAATCGAAGTCTTGCGACATCATAATATGAATATGTATGAGGCCCGGTCTCATCGCGCGCAAAACAAATTTGACGTAGTCTCACACATAGTACCTTTTTCTCAGCACCAGACACCAGTGTCGTGCAGTAATGTATGAGAAGTGTAAAAAAAGACATTTCAGTAAAAAAAAAAAAGTCTACGTGAGCAGTCTATACTCCAATTGAGAAGTGTAATGAATGCCATGGTTTGAACGTGTGTGTTTTAGTGTATGATATCATCATATGGTTAGTGAGAGAGAGAGAGATCAGAGAAATATCTCCGTCAGTACACGTCTATCAATGCGTGCAGTCCTTTTGACTATGTTTGATTCCGTATTGTGTTTGCTGCAAAGTTCTGTGCAAGTTGGATTTATCGATCGTGGATTTATCGATCGTTGATAGTGTCAAATTGATCTTTACTCATGAGGAAATAATTGGAATACAAACTAAGGTAGGCCTATTTATTTATTTCAATAATTTTCTTAATTTACAATGAGTGGCTTTCGAGCTTTCTCTCATTATGTTTTAAGTTTTGACCCACCATGCCATGGCATGGCTAGCATGGCTCGATTGCGGCTTGCATGCAATTACCGTACCTGGACGGCCTGTAGTACTGTGTCGGTGTGTGCGACTAATTCAAGGCTAGCCGGTGATGATGAATGTACTTTCGCGCGAAGTTTTGAACTTGTTGTCCGGGCAATGACCATGATGACACGCCCATTCCCTCGGGCCTGTCTAATTCTCGACGTAATATTTGGGACCATGAAATTGATTGTTTCAAGGCTCTTACGTAGGCAAATTCATGCAAAAAAATATATTAAAAAAACTGACTTGAAAACACATCATACAATTAGTCTGAACCGAGTCAGGAGCAAATTTGAAGAAATTATATTTTTAAATGTTGTAAAACCAAAGATATAAGAAGAAAACTGACCAAGTATCTGTACTAAAAATCGTACATGTAAAATTGGTCGTATACATTCGACAGCTGAAAATGACGCGCACGGTTGCATTTCGTGCGTTCTCGAATCCAAAATCATACCTCGCACACACACTCTCGCCATACCGCGAATGGTCCGTCGTGGGGAGCTAGCCGGCTGAGAGTTTGCAGCGATACCAACGCAGCCGCGGAGCTCCGCAGAGCACCATTTTAGCGGGACTCGGAAAGGTTCGCGGTGGGTAGGCAGCGGCCTAGCTTTTTTGCCCAAACAACGCTAGATCGGCTGCTGGCAAAATGAAAATAACTGCGATCGAGAACATCGTCGGTTTCTTAACTTTTCAGTGAGATAATTCTGAATTCTAATTGAGACTATATAATAAATTAAATCGACAAAGAAACCTCAGTAGAACTCTTATAACTATACAAAAGCTCGTTTATTTCTTCATTTGACATTTTGTTTTCGACCATTTTTTCGTGCGCGAGTCAATGGAAACTATGTATTACCAAACTTTCAACACGCAAGGAACGGGGAACACTCGCGGACCGCGTAACAAATTCGTTGCAAAAAAAAATTTCAAGGGTGATTTTGAAGCAGTGTAGAATATTGGCGCTGCAATGCGCAGAAATATACTTGAAAGAAACTTAATAAATCATACCTTAATTTTCAGAAAATCGTATTTGTATTAGTGTACCTAGATGTGACTTGTTTATAACTCAGATTTTATGAAGATTTGTCGGGAAAAAATGTCATTTTTTTCCGTTTGGTGGTCATTTCTAGGCTAATATTTCAAAAGTTGCCTCAGTAATGGGCCCGATGTTTCTCTTATCGTACTCGCATGTTATTTCTACATAGATTAAACATAGGATGGTTAAGGGTAAGACCAGATAACATTATAAAAAAGATATATCCTTCCACTCTCCCATATCCAAGTTTTGGGCTGATTATTGCCGACCCACCGCAGCAAGGCCATTCAGATTTTCGTACGAGCGCAAAGCGCCCTCTAGTGTCCCATGAATGTGCCTATCTTACGGACGGCCAGCCGTAGAAGGAAGGGAGTTCTTAAAAGCTGGATATCTCCTATTTGATGGAACTTCTGGAGTCGGCAGATGGGTGAATTTTCTTAGTGAAGGTAAATGCTTTCTTTTAATCTTAGTTTTATTATAAACAAATTAGTAATTAAAAAGTTAGATTTGGGCATTGGCCTCCCTAACTAGGCCTAGACTTTTTTTAGAGTCTAGATCTAGATTCTAGATCTAGCTATAGACTAACTAGAAGTAGAATCTATTCATTTAATATTTTAATGTTCAACCTTTCCTCTTTCTTTTTGGTCTTTTAAAAAAAGTTGATGAAAGGAAAATATTTTTCTTTTAAGAGTATAAATAGGAGGAGAAAGAAGTACACGTAGTAGGCCTGCTCGTCATGCTGGTGGTAGTCGTAGAGCGTAGCGTAGCTAGAACTTGGTACAATTACAAACACAGTGACGATCACACAAGTCCCACTCATTCAAATTCGAGTTTGATAATGTTAGAATCTACATTTAGTGCGGTCAAACACTAATGTAAGTATCACATTTTTAACGCCACCATTCATTGCAACAATAAAAACATTTTCCTCTCTCACTTCATTATCATGTTAATTATAATTTAATAAAACAATGTTTGACTTAAGTATTCAAGCAACAGCATTTTCAATAGCAATTTGTTTTATTTACCTCCATTCACTAAGCAGAAATGACGCATCTACAGAAAATGAAAAGAAATAAATAACGGAACGAAGATCACGGCCACAGTAACTTCATCAGTTAAGAACTAAAAATCGCCCCAAATCATAGACAACTCGGTCAATACTGCTCACTGAAATCTAGCATGATCTCTCGAGAGATGTAATGGATCGAGTCGATCTTTCAGTAACTGAATTTTCTGGCGCTGTTTATTTTGTGAAATCATTTTAAGTTGCAGAACATAAAAACGAATATTAAATTGCCAATCATTGCGACGCAGAACCCCCAACAGCGCACGTATTTGCAGAGTGGAGTCTGGAGAGGGCCGAGGGGGCATGCAGTTTTAACCCCCCCCCCCTGAAAAAATGTCCAAAATTATTATTAGATTGTTAATTGTTAAAACCTCATAAAATATGGATATCGTATGATCTTTGCAATCAATATAGATGATAATAAATGATAGGACATAAACAAGAAACGGAGTTCACACAATTTCTCCGAGATAGACCCGACTAGATCAAGTGCAATACTTAATGGATTCGAACATAAACTGTAAAGCAGGAGAAAATGATGAAGACATTTTTGAACGCTCGCATATAACTTTTTATTAATTGAATATGCTTATAGGCCTATGATATAACGGGTTCTAGGACAATTACCCCGAATTAATCCCTGGAACCCCCCCCCCCCTCAGGACAACAAACCCCCGAGGACAATCGACCCCCAGAAAATTACCCCCTTCGGCAGTTACCTCCAGTGGACAATTACCCCCCCCCCGGAAAATTACCCCCTAGCCTATTAAGTAAACTAGCCTACTCTTGGAGGACAATAACCCTCCAGAAATTACCCTCTAGGACAATTCACCCCGTGTGGGTGAGTGAGTGCGTGTATTTGTGTGTGTGTGTGTGGGGGGGGGGGGGTTGGAGTCGCACATGATATCTTAGGCCGTCTTCAATTCCATACTTAAGTACAAAAAAATTAAGCTTTTTTACTTAGCATTTGGCTTAAATAAATTACTTAGAATAGCCAAAATTGAGATTCAATTCATTGGCTAAATGTTTTACTAACTAAAGTATGATTTTGTATTATTTTACTCAAGCAAGGTTAGTATTAAAATTTCTCTTTTTGGCATAGTAATTTGCCTTAACTTGAGAATATAAATGAGGATACTTATAGGCTAAATCCTCAAAAGCAACACAGGTAGGCTACTCGTAGGGAGCAAGTTGTGTTGACATGGCAGCCTTCAATCGCATTCACGAACACTATCAGCAATCAGTTCGTCACTTGCTCCTAGTTTGGGCCGCAGAGCATGCAAAGTTGATTCCTGTACTTGTCGATTGTAATACTCCCCTCTCCCGGTCTGAAAAATTCGGCTTCCTTTTTGTTGCTGAATCCATATTGATCGAGATATAATGATAGTGGCGGATTTAGGGGGCACAGGGGGCACGTGCCCCCCCCCCGGCCAAAAGAAAAATAGTGCTAATTACCCCCCCCCCCCCCCCCACTGAGCGAATTTTCGGCTGGCGCGATTTTCAAATTTGCGGGAGCAAAAAAAAAAATTGCCCCCCCCCCCCCCTCTAAGAAATCCTGGATCCGCGCTTGATTGATGTCGCTCTAGACGTGAGTCGTGGAGTCAGATAATTCATTTTCCCATAGTTTTAATCGTCGCATAGTTTTAATCGTCGCACAAAATCACATTATCGCGAAGATAATAATCAAGGCAATCAATAGCCGCTCTGAAACTGTTAACATAATTTTATGACGTCATGATACGTCAAAAATATTTTAATAAGATTTTGTCTTCGTAAGTAGTCTAAAATGCGATTCGAATACGAGATAAGTAAAGTTCTTAGCATAGTAATTTACTTACTAAATTTCTTACTTATTCTAAATATTGATATGAATACCGGCCTTTTTGTTTTGGCAACTGTCTTAGGGGATATTTATCGACGGGGGTGATTGTACTTGGGCGGGGGGGGGGGGGGGGGGGGTAATTTATCGAGGGGGGGGGGGGGGGGGTAACTGTCCTGAAATGGCCTTTAACACAATTTAATGAGCGGTGCAAGCGGGGAGCAGTACTTTCTGAAAATACCTGTTAAGGCGAATTAAAAATGGACGAAATTAGTTGCGGGACGGCTCATTTCCATCGATCCTGGGAAGATGTGCGCCCCCCCCCCCTTCCCTTCAGGTTATGATTTCTCTTATTAGCCTTCGGGTGCGAATTACGCAGCATTTTTTTTTTTGGGGGGGGAGGTGGGGAGTGAGGGGTCCTGCAATAACTTTCCATTGCTTCCAACTTGGGGGATATGTTTTTATTAATTCTAACTTGACAGAAGTACTGATTAGATATTTAGTAGTACAGAAAAATCAAAGAATTTGGAGTGCGGATTGCAATTGATAAGGATCTTCTGTACTCTGTGATGTTTCAGGAAATTTGGGCATCCAGCCGCTTGTCATAATCTTGCCCATATTTTGAGTTTCCTAAGTTTAAAAAAAAATCAAGAACTTCCTGGGGCTCCGCCCTAAGACTCCAGGCAAACACTTACATGTATGCACATTGCAAAATTGCGTGCCCCCCCCCGCCCCTTTCCCGGAAAAGACACCTTCTTATAATATCTTCCCCCTTTTTTCTTTTCCCTTTTCATTATTCTCCTTTCCCCATTTTCTCTCCCCTCTCTTCCTGCCCCTCCTTATTCTCCTCCCTCTTTTCTTCTTCTTTCTCTCTTCCCTTTTCTTTCTTTCCCCCTCCTTTTCTCCCCTTCCCCCCTTTTTTTTACCGGGGGGGGGGGGGGGGGCACGCGCCCCCTGTGCCCCCTGAATCCGCCACTGGTATAGTTGTACAGATGTACATTTTCCTACATGCTTGGCCCGCCATATTTACCCCGACTAGCTCTTAACACGACCTTTACCCTAGGTGTATGTTGCCTCCGTCTGAACAAGACTATTGATAGAAATCCGCTCAATACATAAAAGACGCACCACGAGATTTAAGTGTATTGTCATAATAAAGAATATTCAACTCTAAATTTAAGATTGTCAAAATAATGCTTACTAATGGCGGATCCTGTATTCTATGGCAGGGGGTGAGAACAATTCTAAAATTCTTTGATAAACATCAACAAAAACAGACAATTTTTTTTTAAATAGTAATTTTGTTTTATTCCTCCAAATGTAATAGAAACAAGAATATACAATTGAATAAAATAAACAATTTTTTCAATATTAATTGCTTATACATAAGCATAATTAAACAAAAAGTCATTTGCAGTATATTTAACTGACCAACGAAGTGAAATTAAAGTAAATAAACATAGTTTATAAATCAATTGTACATGTTATTAATGTTAAAATAAAATTCAACAAATCTGGAGGTTATTTTATTGGTACAATGAACATAGTCCTGCTCCTCCCTGCCCCCCCCCCAAATTTAATTGTTATGCAGCATCGAGTAGAACTCAAGTAGGACAGGAAATTAAAACTACATAATCTGTATCATCGACGGGTTCTAGAGTACTTTCCCTAAACCTCTTTTTATTCAAATGGATCCCCAAAACACAAGAACCGTCTTTTTCTTTTGTTTGTCCGTCAACTAATTTAAGAGTTGTATAAATTATGATTGCATTTCCCCGGTGAATACTTTACTTTTCGGCTTTATGGTACATCCACTGTCGGATCCTTTTTTGGGAGATGCCCCCCCCCCCCCCCTGGCGATCAAGGGGGGGGGGGGGGTGCGATTTTTCAAATTTTCGAGGGTCAAACAAAAATTATTGCTCACTGCCAATACCAATTTACGTAGAATCTAAAAAAAGTCGAAAGACCAACAGTTCAGTCATTAATGGAAGATCATATCAACGATCGATGCAACCCTGCCTAATTCAGCTGCCATAGCAAATCTGTGACTGGAAAGTTCGGTACAAAGTCAGAAATCGTTTCTGGATGAGCAGTCCTGAAGTCAAGCAATTCTTCAAGACACTGAAGGGTTACTGGATCGTATGAATAATAAAACTTATTAGCAAACAAATGGGTCATCTTCGCCAGGTAGTTCAGATATCCCACCCCAAAGACGCAGAGCGCGCGGACGTATTTCCCTTTACATGGTGGGTGCTTGGGCACATCTCCCCACTTCATGAAGCGTACATTTGTATCCCATGTTGCGTTGGAATAACCTCCTGGGACACCAGGACTACGGTTGAGAGTAACCCAGTAGTGTTCATCGGGGCTAAACGTGTCCTCTGACCAATGCAGAAGGTCTACGGCCACCTGATTGTTTATGACGTAATCAACGAATGCGCGACTCGCTGCGTAGTACGCGTTGCCGAAGTAGATTGTAAGATTGTTCGGAGGCGGTGTCTTCAGCTTTCGCGTGCCCGTCATTTTGCCGTTGATAGCTATGAAGTGGGTTCTAGTCCTGCCTTTGATGTATGAGGGTGGGAGAATTCCGTTGATATCGTTTTTGCCTTTGTATGCTTTTAACTGCCGCACCATCTCCAGGTTTGTCTTTAAAGGGAAGTCTTGGGAACACATGTTGATGACATATCGCCACTGAACAGAATGCTGCAGAAGATCCGACATACAGTTGACATCTGCTTGCAGGCGAGTGAAGCCGGCGTACTGGACATCTTCAAGTTTGGAGACGATAAAAACATTGTCGAAGCAAGAAGCTAAACCTCTAATAGCCTCCTGAAACACCGGCGGTGACTTCACATCAGGGTGAATACAGTACACGTTTTGAGGGTGATAAATGGCACGCAACAATCGCTCAACTTGCGCCACCTCCTTGTGCGTCACGATGACGAAAGCGATCGGATACTCTTCTTCTTCAACGGATCGCGGTTTATTCGGATAAAGTCGCTCTCTTTCAAATACTTCGCAATCCTTTGTCCAACCAAGAACGGTTTCATCTGACGGCACCGCTATCGGCTCTTTTGATTTACCCATCAGACGATTCGCTTCATCGATGGCTTGACGGCTATCGGCAAATATCGAGGAGCAATTCGCCTGGTAATATCTATGGTACATGGGAGCAACGAATGACGAGTTCCATGTCCCATCGAATCGCACTTTCGGCAACATCGCTGTCACGTTTACATCGCTACTTCTTTTATCGACCTTAGTTCTCGCATCCGATGTGATGATAGGCCTGGTTTCTTCTGTGGCCTTTAGTTTTAAACCATGAGCTCTTTTCTCTACACTCTTCTGTTCAGAGAGATGGCGAGGATCATGCCCTGAATCACAAGACATAAAGATCAGGAATTGACACACCCCAAATGCAATAGTAAGGAGTACAAGTTTTGAGTGAAATGATGAATTAGCCATCTGGAACTGTAATTATCTATTGATAATTATAATAATACAAATCAGATCGTTTTCTTTTGTTCGAGAGGGTTTTGCGTTCGCTAACTCTAAAGAAAGAAGCCCTTCCAATAACTTCAAACATAAGTGTTGCCTCGGTTTGCCAGACAGATGGTCCAAAGTAAAACCAGAAGCGAAATCATGGAAAGTGACTGCTGCCGACTCGTCATACTTATGCGTCAGTCACTCCTACCGCGTTGATATGACAACATTCCAAATTATTGTTCCTGTATACAAATTTTTGGCGATGGTGAAATCATTCCTGCACGTGGTCGTCTTCTCAAGTCTTTTCCATCAGCAAATCAGTTTAGCTGTGGATTCCATTTGTCGACATACTATCTTTAACAACATGAATCATTCCTTTCAACCGACAACCGTAATATCTCGGTGGAGGAACACTAATCATCTATAACAAGAGATCGGGAAAACGTGCTTCAATTAACCGCCGGCACTGGTTGCTATGGTTATCGCTGGCAAATTATGTGCTGGTGGTGGTATGTCGATAGCAAACTAACGTAGTAAAACGTCTCATTAATGGTCGCAAATAGCGTTTGCTCATTCACGATATGAATGTCTTTTCCATGAGTGAAGGTCTCGTCATTTTGTTTCAATGGCACAGATAGAAATTGGATGGTTATAGATGAAAAGCTCCCGCCAAAATCGTTGAAGAATGTCGTGCGCATAGACTCGTCAGGAGTGGTAGGCTTTTCTGTGTTAGAAAAGAAATGTCAAACAAAAGAGGATCGTGACGTTGATGTCAAACGAAACAAATTACTGTAATTACTCTACAGATGGTTCCCACAAGCAGCCATATTGGAGGACAAACAATAAAAGCCATGGTCTAGTGCACGAGTTTGCTATGGTTTTGTCCTCCAATATGGCTATATACATATAATTCGATATGGCATACTTTGTTAAAGAGCACCTCCACTCCAAAAATAACTTACTTTCAATAGAAGCAGAAAAATCAGACAAACCAATCAAAAAAGTTTGAGCAAAATTGGATAATCAATAAAAAAAGTTATGAATTTTTAATGACATGACAAACTTTGAAAATCGCACAAGACAAATTGGTAACACCCTCATGGGTTTGTGACGTCATTGCCTCACTATCCACTAATAATTTTCTTTATATTGCTAATATAAATTTCCCATTTCCCCCCTAAGAATTTTATTTTCTCACACCAGCTTCCAAGTTATATTAATAGTAATATGTAGCCTAGTAATGTTTGTGTGTGGATGCACTAATGTAGAGTACTTTATTTCAGTTAAATCGTGAAAAAATTGAATTTTGATTAACTATTTATATAAAAATCAATGATTATGAATATACAATATTTGAAAAATAGTATCAATTCCTCAAATTTCATAACAGATTTTGTGAAATGTCTTGCACGCAATATGATACAAATCATAAAACCTGGACACGGCATGGGGAATTCAAGTTTTGGGTATAAAAAAAGAAATGAATGGGATAATAAAAATGTATAAAGCAATTGATGAATAGTGAGGTAATGACGTCACAAACTGATAACCAAATTGGCAAATTGTGTAGCGATTTCTGTTGTTCCATAGTTTTTCATACTTTTGCAGAAATTCATAACTTTCTTTTAGTTATCCGATTTTACTCAATTTTTGTTTGCTCTGTTTATCTTGTTTTTCTGCATCTATTAAAAGCAAATTATTTTGAAGTGGACTTAGCCTTTAAGTCATGTCAAGATTTAACAATATGAGCGATTTCGTTTATTGTGTCCTGTTCGACAAATTCTTCCCCCCCCCCTCCGCCCGTCCCAATATTTTAATCAAAAATTATGAATTTCGTGATATTATGGTCCTTTGTTGTATCACTCATCAAAGTAATGTATCGAAAGAATTCATTATTCATTTTTTATGATATATAAATTACATGGATAAAAGTTGTGCAGAACACATTGCATGGAATCTCCCTATTGTACAGTAGGCCTACATTGAATCAAACAACGACGTGATATCAATTAAGATATCAATTTATGTTTATCATATTGCCAAGGTGATCTTTGATCCGGTGTGACCGCGCCGTTTGTCCTACCAGTTTCGTTTGTCCGTCGGACATAATATGCGGGTTTTCTGCTCGCACGGATCGTCCGTGACTCGCACGGATCGTCCGAGGGACGATCCGTGCGGTTTGCTATCCGCACATTTTGTCCCCCATTGTTTTACGTGTATATTTGATAAAAGGAAGCAACTCGGCAAATCAATGTATTTAGACTCATTGTAAATCATGTGGTTGACATTTTTTCTAGAAATTACATAATAATAACTCTACAATTTTTTTAAAGCAAGTGGGCCAGTCCTTTTGAAAGTAGAAGTGAATATTTTCTTTAAAACCTTTATTTTATGAAGGCATACTCGTAATATCGGCCCCACAACTGTTGTAATCGATTATACTTTTGTACGTGGCTTCGTACATCAACCAACTCACTACTAGTATATACTCGTGATACAGGCCCCGCCCCAAGTATTTGGGGGGCGTTTCGAGGTTTAATGAAGGAGTTAAATGGGAAATGAAAGTGATTAAAAATGGGGTTAAAAGAGAGTGGGGGAGGCTAGAGTATTTAAGATAAGGTAGAGCGTAGCACAAATTGGCGGATGCTCAGGGGGTAGGGGCATTTAATTACGGTAAGATGAGCATATTAATTAATACCTTATTCATGACACTGGCAGGTCACTAATTGGCGTATGGCTCAAGGGGCGGAGTCCCCGGAAGCGCAGGGGTTTTAGGCATTACAATTAAGGTCAGATTAGCATCCAGGGGCCAGCCTTATGTCCCAAGGTGGGGTCCAGGGGGCAGAGCCCCCGGAAGCTCAGGGGTATGGGCATTTAATTACGGTCACATGAGCATACTTTCTTTTCTATTTCTCTTTCTATTTAATTCGCTTTAATATACTTTTTCAAAAGTGTGTGTGGGGGGGGGGGGGGGGGGGGGGGGGGCTTGAGCCCCCAAGCCCGCCGTAGTAGGCCTCTAAATAGTAAATAAGCACATTTCTTGCCTGACTGTTAGTTTTGATATTTGTCATTCTCCCACAAACGCATAAAAAGTATAATTTACTAAAAAGTGTGGAAAAATCCCGAAAAATTAGCTGGTTTCAGCAGCATCTGTAAATCACTGGTATCAAATTAGAACCAAAAAAAAAAATCACTTTTAAAGTTTATTTTTGTGGGGGGGGGGGGGGGGTAGCAACTGGCTGATTACTTACACCTATGGTGTCGAGGGGCTCTTTCTTTGATTTTGTTCGGTAATAAATAAGGTTAGTTTATGTGGGTGTCACTCAGGCCCGGACATACGGGGGGCGACGGACCCCCCCCCCCCCCCCCTCTTTGAAAAAAAAAAAGAAAGGAAAGGAAAGAAAAAGAAAGGAAATGAAAAAAAAAAAAGAAGGGCTAAAAACACGAGTTAGAAGTGGACCAATCAAGGCGCTCACTTATCCGTATCAGGGATAAAATACACGGGGGCTCGGGGAATCAGCCCCCCGAAATTGCCAAAAAGAGCCCCCGAAAGTCATAAAAGTAGCCCCCGAAGTATTTTTTCCCTGATCCGTATATAGGACAAGGCCCTGGGGCAGCTAGCCATACTCCGATATTTGGGTCGTTTTCCGATCAGAACTAGCCCCTAACTATCATTCCAGGATTTTGTTTCAGAACCTGAGACAAAGTCACCCAATCCCTTTAAGTTTCAAAAAGTAGACTTCATTGACCTGTACATAGGCTTAGGAACCGGGGGGGTGCTTGGGGGCACAGCCCCCCCCCCAAAAAAAATATATATATATATATATATATATATTGGGGAGGCTCAGATATCATTGAGCCCCCCCCCCCCCCCCTCCCCCCCAATATTTCGGCCGGGCTCGGTTATCATGAGCCCCCCTCCTCCCCAATATTTTGTTCGTGCTGAAGAGTTGAGGGAAGTGTATGCCGGAGATATTGACTTTGTAGCATTAACTCGGCAGCTGACAAACCTCCAAGACGTGTATGACGATGAAAGGAAACCTATCAAATACATTAAAACAATCTGTGAGATTTCCAACAACAGTCCAATCTATAAGAGATCATTCTCAGAGGTACACATTCTTCTTCTCATTTACCTTACCATCCCGGTCAGGCGCGCCGGAAGCAGTTTGGGATTGGGGGGGGGGGGGGCAAACATTCCAGGGGGCTCACCTTCCAGGGGCAGTGACGTAACGAGCAAAAACGTTTGGAAGGGGAGGGGGCAGAAGAAAAATCTGCATCACCACCACCACCAATTGGCGTTTTGTGAGTTAAAGACCGTCACCACTACTGGGCCAGAAGAGATTAGACCACACAGAGAGCCATCGAGGTCACTGTGACAGGTGGCTATCTCATTAACTCGGCTCTCATTTAACATAAAAACAAGAGGATCACGGGGGACCAACAGGCACCGATTGGGGAAGTTTTCTGTATAGAGGGAGCAAGTAGCTACAAGTATGGCAGTGTGCCTTTAAAACCTAATTATTCTCAAGTTGAATTAATAGAGTTCGTGTATCTTTAGGAGCTTACATGGGTAAAAAGTGGGGAACTATGGGTTTGATTAATGAGGAATTTTGAGCTGTTCCCCCAGGCGAGTATTCCGTAGTTAAAATAAGGTAAGATTAGTGTAGAGTTCAAGGTAAACAAGACATGGATAGGAAATGTGATTTAAGTTAGCCGATGGCACCTGTATTTCTCGATATAAGCTAGTATGCCAATTGCATAAATAAAAAGGTGGGTACATGGTACTAATGGATAGGTCTGCCTAGTTGTGCAATTACAGCGCAATTGTTCAACCGAGGGGTCTAAAAATAATATGAGAACATGTGGCAAATAAAGGTAAATCTTGGGCGGGCAAAAATACTGAATTTAAACATTTTTCATTACACATCTAGCATTACATGAAATGATATATTCTTTTGGTATCGTACCCCAACCCCGAACCCTTCCCCCGGCCCCCTCCCTCCCCCACCGAGAAGAAAGTTTTAAAATATATATGTGTCCATTTTCGCTAAAAGTGACCATTATGACAGCAACACAAATTGCGATGGCCCTTAGACGGTATTCGTAGACTAGACACATATAATATAAAACGAAATCCTAAATTATGATGATGATGTGAATATAATGCTCCGTGATAAAAACAATAAATAACATATAAATAAATATAAAAACATAAATGAAAACTTGGGTGAATTCTAAATGAAAACAAACCTACACCATTAAACTTCAAGCTCACTCACACATGATATAGTGTGACACTGTCAGGGCTACTTATTATTTCAAGTCCATATACAAACGGCAACAGCTTCATTATTAAATGTAAGTTCTTCTCACGTAAATCATTGGTCTGGAAACAATTATTTGCCCCATTGTTGTATATTGTATTACGTTTTCACTAACGATGAATTTACATTGTAATGCAATTTTCAGGTTTCCCGGGTTTATTTAGGACAATAGAAGATTGATATTGTTTAGTTGTTCGATAACATCACTCAGTTTGATTTGATTGGAGATATATCTCTTTCATGAAACTGTGTAAAGGCTATATAGTCTCAAACATACATACACCATTAAACTTCAAGCTCACTCACACATGATATATTGCGACACTTTCAGGGCTACTTATTATTGTAAGTCCAAACGGCAACAGCTTCATTATTAAATATAAGTTCTTCTTACTGAAATCATTGGTGTGGAAACAATTATTTGCCCATTGTTGTATACCATACAACATTTTCCTTAACGATGAATATACATTTTCACGAAAACCATACTTGTCATTTGTTACATTTGTTATATGATACTAAAGAAAATCGTTAGCTTATCGATAGGATAATGTGAAGTACTTGTCAAATTAAAAAACATCATTACGTGCTATTATTAATCGGACTAGACATTTAAAATGTATGAAAGACGTATACACTTTTGCCAACAAGCAAGTTTTTTAACAAAGAATCCAGAAATTGAACAACATTGCATAGTTTAGTCAGGACAGAGTACAAGATGCTTTCAAGCAGGCGCGCCGGAAGCAGTTTGGGATTGGGGGGGGGGGGAGCAAATATTCCAGGGGGCTCACCTTCCAGGGGCAGTGACGTAACGAGCAAAAACGTTTGGAGGGGGGGGGGGCAGAAGAAAAATCTGCATCACCACCACCACCAATTGGCGGAGAAACCAGGGAGCAGAGCCCCCGGAAGCTCTGGCCTTTTGGGCATTTAATTACGGTCAGATGAGCATCCAGGGCACCGCCTTATGGCCCTTGTTGGGGTCCAGGGGGTAGAGCCCCCGGAAGCTTGTTTTTTTTTAGGTATTTAATAACGGTCAGATGAGCATATAGGGGACCGCCTAGAGGGCCCTTGGTGGGGTCCGGGGGCGGAGCCCCCGGAAGCTCGGGAGTTTTAGGCATTTAAATAAGGTCAGATGAGCATATTTTGATACCTCATTATTTTGTGACATAGACAGGTCACTTATTTTTTCTCTCTCTCTTTCTTTCTTTTTCTCTTTAACAATTTTTTTCAAAAAGTGAGGGGGGATCGAGCCCCCGAGCCCGGCCCTGGCATACAGGCTTATAAATAAGCATATCTTCGCCCAACTGTAAATTTGGGAATTTCTGATTTCCAACAAACGCTATAAAGGTATGACTTACAAAAAAATTGAGAAAAAATACGGGAAAATCATGTCATTTCAGCAACATTTGTAAATCACTGGTATCGGATAAAAATTACCCCCCCCCCCCCCCATCAGTACGCCAGCGTTCAGGGGCTCATGACCTTCTCACCCCTATAACAAAACACAGACACGCTTTCCCATTCTCTCACAATATGTCCACGATATGCGCGCGCTATTATAAAAACCTCCATTGATAAATATAGGTAGCATGCGCAATGTTTAGGAAATTTAATTCCTGTTAACTTTCCTTTTCTTTGAATAGAATTTTATAAGTCATTTAATTCAGGTTTTCATTATTGTTATGTTCTTTGGGGTTAAAAATACAAACCATCTTTACTCCTTTATTCTTTTCTTTTTTTGAGGGGGGGGGGGGCGTTTGGGGGGGGGGGGCAAAAATCCGTTTTGCCCCCCCCCCCCCCCCCCACTTCCGGCGCCTATGATCCCGGTTACAACGGCAACTTGCGAGAGAACATTCTTTGTCTTGAAAGGGATCAAAACTTATCTGATAAGTACAATGACCCAAAGAAAGCTCAACCAAAGCTTAATATTACTCATATATAAATCTCGTACAGATAAACTGGACTTGAAAAATATTGCCCAAAACTTTGTTTCCAGGAACACAAGAAGACAAAACATCTTTGGCACATTTGTTTGAGGCTGCATGTGCACCTCAAAAGAAGAAAAGTCTGAAATTTTTCGCCGCGGTGACATAGACGAGGAACAAAGATTTTATTTCCAGGTGCAAATTAAAGACAAAGGAGGATCTCAGAATTATATTTTTTGGGTGGTGCCACATTTCAATTTTTAAATATGTCCGTTTATAGGCATTACAATAAAAGTTTTGTTTTTTTCACGTTCCTGGGTATTATTTTTTCCAAAGGTGTTAAATGTGTGTTATTTTAACACCTAGTACTTTGTCTTACTCATTAAAAAAATAAACTGAATATCTTACAATTCAACGATTTCTTCAACTAGGCCTACTTTTATTAATTTCTTCAACTGCTTAAAATTAAGGCTACAAATGAATTGTTACTGTAGAGCTGTAGTGTGAACAGGCTACTTAGTAATTCACATTTATAGATTGGTGCACATCATTATGCTTGATCATCCTCTCCTATCTGTTTGTTGTCATTCCTCTGTTAGTCATCCTTTATTTGCTACCTATGATATCTGAATATTTATTATTTCCTTTTATTATATAAATGAACATGTAAATACCTATATATGCAAAATAGAGGTTTAAAGTTGTAAAGCCCAGGGCAGGTCAACACACGCAATCATGAAATAAGGGTGTCTTAAGTGTCTCTGTAAGTTTAGAACCACGCCCTGTGCCTACCCGCTCAGGCCACCCTACATTAAGGGGCGTCGCTAAAGGGGGGGGGGGGGGTGTGAGGTTGAAGCCGGTGGGATTTTTTTTAATGTCGGTCGGCCAGCAATTTTGTCCCCTTCGAACTGTGACTTTTTATCGGACAAAGAAACATTTTAGAAAATTCAGACAATCATTTAGAGTCGGTACAATGAATCGTCTTCTTTTTCTAATAATTTAATGAAACGTCCAAGCTCCCGCGCTTCGCGCGAGAGTGGAAAACTGAATTCAGACAATTAGGGTTAAGAGTAGAGAACGGTATACATCAAATCGTCTTCTTTCTATAATAATTTAATGAAACGTCTAAGCTACCGCGCTTTGCGCGGGAGGCCTTTCACCCACCCCCTAGCCCACCAAGGAAGCGCTTTGCGTGCTCTTTAAGTGATTCGCTTGCTCAATACCGCCCCTCCCTTAAATAAGATCCTACCTACGCGCCTGCATTAAAATATATAGCTATGATGCTTACTAAGTTGACGAAATAATTTGTATATTTATGTCGTCGACGAAAATGACCATTTGCGCATAACAATTTAGCCTTTGGCCTCGGGTTTATAGGGTTACATTTGTAGATATTGGGACATTTAATTTTGTCGGTAATTGGTGGCTTGTTTTGTCGGTAATCGTTGGCCTCTATACCCCCCCCCCCCCCCACTGAAAAAGGTCTAGCAACGCCCCTGACGACACATCAGGCCTATACTTGCGTTTTGTGAGAGGCTCATGTATCCGGGCCAGCTATTTATAGTTCAGTAATTTTTGAAGAAAAACAAAACGAGTACTCGCTCTCCAATCGTATTGGTTATTTGGGAATTTCGAATGGAGGGGAGGGGGGTTTGGGGGTTAACCCCCCCCCTTTGGTAGTTTTTGTGTGTAAACCCCCCTCAAACCCCCTTTTTCGGATATTTTTTTTTTTATTAAAAAAAAAAAAAAAAAAAATATTCCCATGGCCGACCTAAGAAAGGTGACCTAACCCCCCCCCCCAAAGGAACAAAATGTCAAATTTCCAAATTTCGAGACCAAAAAAAAAAAATGTCCTCTTACCCCCCCCCCCCCCCACCCGCTTATTGATCATTTTTCCGCTTCTTTTTCCGCGATCCACATCTTGTTTGCAGGAAAATTGCAACTGATATCCCTTCTTTTCTTTTCTTCTTTTGTTTCTTTCCCTTTCCTTCCTTCTCTCTTGTTTTGCGGGGGGGGGGGGGGCAACAGCATGGGCGGCAAGGCCCTGTCGGACCCCTTTTTCTTTTCTTCTTCCTTTCCTCTTCTCTCTTCTTTCCCTTTCCCTTCTTTTCCTTCCCTCTCTCTCTCTCTTTTTGTTTGCTGAGGGGCCAGGGGAGGGCAGGCGAAGGCCTTTCGCCCCCGATCCACACCGCGTTGGTGAGAAAAATCACAATTGATCTCCGTACCTTTCTTTTCTTTCCCTTCCCCTTCTCTTCTTTTCTCTCTCTTTTAAGTTTGCTGTAGAAGGGGGGGGGGGAGACAAGAGCCATTT
>JAVYIG010013012.1:0-49851 GCA_035222895.1 Strongylocentrotus droebachiensis | reverse complement strand
CATTTAACACTGTTTGATGTTGAGCTGAGCTTAGCAATGGACTATTATCGCAATATTACACTTTGCCATATATTTCTCGGGCGCTGATGCTACATATTTAGTTTGAACTGCCTCAATTGAGGTCGAGTAGCTTTTAGTTTCATCTTATGTATATTATTCCAAATAAGATCGATCAATATCGTTTCCCCTAGTTTTCCCGTTTTTACAGATTTAATCAGTCTTAAATAAACTCTAGGGGTTGATAAACGGGAGATGTCGTGACTAGACTAATATAAGCTTAAAGAAGAAGAAAAAAAATCCCTGGAAATAATGGAAGTGCATGACAACCCGATAGAAAGAATAACAACAGAACAACAATACATTGCAATAGGCGGGAAGGGTATATGTCAGCTCACAATCCCACTTCAATGTCAAATTCAAGGTGTTGAAATCCCTGGAAAAGCTTCCAAGATCATCGCTGAGCCACCCTAATCCTTAGTTTAAATTCCGAAATTGTATCTCCTTTCTCAACCTTGAACCTTCCACCCAAGGATACACCCCCCCCCCCCCCCCCTATTTTTTTTCGTTACACTTCGTCGTAAAAGTCGATGGGTTTTGTAAATCCATTTACTTGTCAGCCATTGTATACATAACATCCACTTTAGGGCAACATTCTTAAGAGATGAACTTGGGTTTCTCGTCGGAGATCTTGACAAATTTGCACAAAAGCCCTAAAATGCGATGAAAGATTTACGCTTTATATGATCCAGGGGTAGTCTCTGCTTAAAGGAAATCACACAATTTGTTGATAAACGTTCAGTCTTGCTTCTTCTGAATCCTATCATTATTCTTTAAAATAAATATTTAGCTCAAAAACTCATATCCATAACAATACTTATAAAACACGCGATGATTTAATTCAAATGAACATAATTATCATATGTAAAAGATAGTGACATCCCATTTTATTCTAAAGATTAGATTTAATGATCAAGTTTTAAAGGAGAGAGTGGACAAATCAATAAATCAAACCTGTATCGACGAACTTCAATATGTTTTCTTTTTTTTCTCCGCATAACTCATCGCCACTAGCCCTCTTGCTCTCTCGAACCACAACAACATCTGCTTCAATTACAATTGTTTTACACTTCATGTACGAACGCATTCAGATACTACATGTATTTTTCCTTTAAAATGGAAGTTTTCTATAATTTCTAGGCGCCGCACTCTGCGGGAGGTTTCGAAAACTAACTGGGATTTAGACGTACCTTGGATCGGGGCACGCCCGACCTCTGGCTTTACTCCTTAATTTCGCTTTATATAACCGTATACTCAGTTGTTCCGTTTTAATACATGTATGGTTTATGTCCTCGCAAATTATCTTGTCTATGAAAGAAACTACATGTACATTATGATAACAACTTCGCAAATGGGAAAATACAGTCATCGTCGTTTTATTGACGAAAATTGCAATGTATTCATCGCCTTATATACTGAAATGTTTCCCCTTTTCGCTCCTTTGACTTTCGATTCCTTTTTATTTTACTATTTCCTCTTCCTTTTCAGTTTTCTTCTTCTTATTTCCTTCTTAGTTGTTGTCTTGATTTCATTGTGTTGCTTATATAGAACAGTTATGGACGATCACCCCGGACAACTACTTTACCTGACAATTACCCCTGGGCATTTACACCCGACAGATATCTCCAGGAAGAACGACCCGACGGACAATTAACACCGGACTACTATACTCTGGCTGGACAAACTACCCCCCTTTACGATAATCCCAATTGACGAAGGATAAATGCCTTGGGGTTATGAATTAAGGAGGTGGGTTAGGGTGGTAAATGTCCTTCTAGTCCAGTATGTAATTGTCCTAGGTGTCGTGATATGAGGTAGTTGTTCGGCTGGTAGTTTTTGTCCTAAACATATATTAATAAAGAGAGTTTACGAACAAAGGCTAAAGTGATGTTTTTTATGTAAAAGCCATATTTATTAATTGATTGACTGGGTGATATTTATTAAATAACTAACAACATATATATATTATATATTATATATATAGTATACATACTGTATTATAGCGCTTAGAGACTTCGGTGGAAAGCGCTTTATAAGCACCGTTTTTATTAATATTATTATTATTATTATTAAAGTTAAAGTACTCTTTAGACACTATGTTCCGACATGATTTTATTTAATGGAAAACGTACACGAAGTATTGACGATACTTTTAACATTAAGCGTTTCGTTATATGAAATAATGATTTTGAGAAACGAAACTTGTAAAGTGGATTTTTAAAAGACTTTTGTCATGAAAATCGAGTTAAAAACAGAGACGAAGAACACGGTTCAGTTGACAAGAAACAAACATTTACCATTAGATGAATCTTGCTCAATTTTATTTGGGTTGTGTGGATTATAATATTATAAAGTTGCAATATACGTAAAAGTTTTTTTGAGGGGATGGGTGTGTTCTTTCTTTAAGGTTTTATATACCTGGTGAGAGCTGAAGGAAAAATACAGTGGGTGACCTTGCAAGCTCTATATAATTCTTGTTTGTCTCAAAAGCCTAATTTTCTCAAAACAAAATAATTGCATTTTATTACTGGAATGTCCCAGGTATGTTATTTTTAATCCTAGCGTTCAATATCAAAGCCTTTACGATTTAGACCATGTCAAATGTAATCGTTACTCTCTTCTTTTTGTTTAAATTATTTTATTTAGACTTCGGTTCACAAGGTGTTCTCTTATATCCCATTATCTGTAATGTTTTGATACAGCTTGTATTGAACAAAGAAGCCGACGCTGCCTGAAATCATGAAAACAGATGGTTTAAGAAGAAACGATCGGTTTGATATGAGAGTTTTCCCCTTTCCGATGCTTACCTTTAGAATGGTAATGTATCTTCATTTCTCTCCTGTACCGTTCTCTGACGTCCAAGTCTAGACGGTCATTAAAATGGCCAAATTCTTGGTCAACCTTAATTCGCGCGTACAACACCTTGATTTGCAGGTTACCTAGATTTGTTACTTTGGAATTTAGCGTATAAACGTTCGCATGGTGGAAAATATAGGTAAGCAGTTTTTGCGAGCATTGTGCTATTTTCGTCTATTTTCGAAATCGGAGGAAACCGGCTTTATTATTTACGTCATGACATTGTCGGGTAAATTGTTAACCGTGAATTTACATTGACACAAGTGCAATCAATCAATTGAACAATATTGCGAATTTTCTGTTGTAGGCCTTTTATTTTATTTATTCGTTTTATTTAAACAGGGTAACTCTATCAGTATTTACACTGTTATCATGGGTGGCCCCGTACACAATATAGCTTACAAATACAGAGGAAATTGAGCAAAGTTTAATTACATACAAACCATATCATGGAATATTTGTTTTTGTTTGTTGTACATCATGATATGAACACGAAAAAAAAAGACATGTGACCAGCCTATACAATCTTTATTTGTGATGGCCTACGATTTCAAACAGAAACCCAGAATGCTGAGTAAAATTTATTGAAATAAAGAAGATACTATTGAGTACCAACGACATTTGATATATGGAAATATATATTATTAAAAAAAAAGATAAATAGTGACGGACGCAAAAACACAATTAAAGTGATATCCAATATCAACGAGTTGTAATATAATAGTCTTCTTAGTCTTCTTAATTCCGACGTACATTAGAGCTTATTCAGAACTTTAAGAACTTTAAAGTTGAATTTTGAAGCAATTGCTTATCACTTGAGACTCAAGTAATGGAAGCAAGTGATATGTTATCATGCATATAATTTGAAAATTAATACAATATTGATTTAAGGGCTGTAATCATTGATTTAAAATATTGATTTAAGGGCTGTAATCATTGTTATTTTCTTTCATGTTGTCATCCTGAAAATATTTAAAAGATTATCTTGTTTGTGCTTATATTTCTTGATTTTTACTGTGATCATTTTATATCTTGAATTACGAAATAATTAATATTGACTTTTAAAATAGGACTACATAGTAAATGTTATTAAAAAAATAGCTTTCATGGGTCATCCTGTCAAGGTATTGTTATTATTAATATCATATTGTTTTTAATTTATAATATGATTTAATTTATTTTTTATTTTTGTTAATTTGAACATGGATAATATGTCAAATGAAATATAAATTCAAATCAAATCATTTTTTGGAAGAATCATGAATTCACTTTGGGAAGGTGAAGTGGGTAGTGATAGAGCAGTGGTCTCGTAACCAGAAGGTCTCGGGTTCGAAACCAGGTCGATGCCCTAGTGCCCTTCGGTAAGGCATTGATCCTCGTTACCCAGTCCCTCACCGAGAGGTCTCAGAGCCGTCAGTCCCTTGGTTGCTTACATGTACTTACAGGCATTTGATACTTTATTAGCAGTCAGGTACAACCAACCAACCCCGCAACCAACAAACCAACGTACACGAAGTAGGAATAAAATAGAGGATGAGAGTCATGATAGAAGACTAGTCATAATTGAAACTTGAAGAAAATATGTATAAAACGAAGGACGAGAAAAGAGAGAGGGAGAGAGTTTGGTCCTTGATTTCGTAAAGATGGATTTGAAATTTAATCGACTTTTTTTTCTTCTTTGACTGACCACCGACGTCGGGGCTAATTTGGTACATGCATTAAAGAGTCTAGAGTTCAGGGGTCCATTTCCGTGTTCCAGTTCTTTCGAAGGCGATTCTACCCGACGCCATCATTGCCCTTGACTCTCCAGTTACACTCTTGCTATGTGTGTCTGTGGTGCGCGCCCCCTAGGAGTGCACGTTTCATCAGGTTCAAACTCACATAGATAATGTACACGAAACATTAATGAAAGCAGTGGTAACACTCCCGCAATGATGCGCTCCGTGAAGGGCGACATGAAACACGATTTTCATGACTTCTATCGCTTTTTTTTTCTCTATCTTTGTTTAGAGCAGCTGCGAAAGGGGTCCAATTTCAATCATTCACATTCATGACCGTATTACATTATGTATAAACTGGTTCACGTCATTATTCATATCTAGATTTACCATCTTCATTTTCATTTAGGCCTATATTATCACAACTTGACCCACTCTGTTAGACGAACGTACTGTAGTACAGATATAAGCTCAAAGTTGTATATACAACAGTTTGAAAGGGATATTCAAACTATCCTGTTGGCCTAATTAAATGACCCTCAGCTGTGTTTCAGACGGAAGAAGTAAGAAATATATATGATTCATAATTGTATCCAACGGCTAGCTAGAACCATTGTCTTACACCTTTTATGCGATTTTGATATGGGGATATACATGTCTTGGTTTACAAAAGATTGGGAAACCCATTGACTTTCTTGTTTGCCTCACGAACGTTGCGTGTGTGGGTGCGTATGTGGGTTTCTTTTTCTTCTTCCTCTTCGTTATCATTATCTTCATCTTCTTTTCCTTCTTTTTCTACTTCTTTGTTTTCTTATTTTATTTTATTTCTTATTTTTCTTTATTTCTTTATTTATTCATGTATTCATTTCTTCATTTCTTTCTTCAAGTCGCGATCCTGTAAAATCCTTTGCAAGAATAAGAATCAAGCACTTTGGAAAATCTTTGGTTGCAGCACCCACGAATGACATCGAATAATGGCTAAATTGCACCAGTCAGAGTACGTGGGCTAGTGATGGGTGTGATTAATGTGTCTCTGATGCAGCTATAGGTAAATTGCAATTGAGCCTCGACGGTCCAGACGGCCTGTATTTCATCCTCCCACATAGTCCTGATAGCATCCCAAAGGATGAGAGAGGGAGAAAGGGTCAAAATGGTTAACTTGTAGTACGACACCTGGGACAAGCCAATTAATTTTGATGGTGATGTTGGTAGAAGTTAGACTGGGGTTGATTTGTCATGGTATGTTGTATTTCCCTTTAAATACGGCGTTGGAGCATTGATTTTATTCATTTTGATTCTAGAATTAGTTTAAGGAAACGTTGCTGGATAGAGTGGCCTAGATACCTCGACACCCTCCCCCCCCCCCCCCCACAAAAAAAAAATAAAATAAAAATGAATGAGGACAAAAAGAAAAATATCTTAGATAAAGAGAAACATAAAGAAAGAGAGAGAAGACAACATGGAAGGAAGATGATATAATACCGACCCTACCTTCACTCGATGATCATGTTTGTTCTTATTTCCTCCATCTATTAAGACCACTGGTGCCCCCCCCCCTTACACAAGTGCCTCCTCATTGAAAGAAAGCTACTCCCATGGCTGAAACCGAACTAATATTAAATCTTATTGAACGCCCTCATCACCATTCTCCCTCTTGTTCGAAAAAAAAGCCACTTTTGGTCTATTTTTTTACATTGAATGAGTCGAATGAACCCAATAATAGTGTATCTGTATCTTTGAGTCTGTAAATACAATGTCCATCTCCCTCTGTATCACGGCGCCTGAATGGCGCTGAATGGTCAAATGTATAAGATCACGTGACACTAAGTGACGCCTTGGATTGCAAGGCATTGCATAAACACTTCCAAGAATTACTCTGAAATAATGGTGCCGTTTCTATTCATTCTGAATTCGATACATGTACACGAACAGATGCATTTTCTATATTTGTTTTCTTCTTCTAACTATCTACTCCATCTGGTCGAGTGCTGTGGGGAGAGTTTTGTCTCCCGCCCTCTAGTGACTTTATTGTGCTGCTCTATGATGCCAAATTATTTAACAGACTAAAAGTGACAACTCGTCTGATCTTAGTTTAAATCATTATCGCAGCAAGATGGGCAAGGGACATTCGAGGCAGCCTTTCTATATCTATAGCCTATCCTATATTCTAAATCTGTTATCCTCCCAAAATACCTGAGACGCATTTAGATCACGTGTTTCTTCTAAATTATCTCATACCATCAACAAAAAGTACATAAGATGAGTTACACGTTCCGTTGCTATATTTTGCATCATTTTCTTGAGTCATCGACCTTCTTATCTCGACGCGTCTACTGATTGCGCTTCATGGTCTGAAATTTCGCAATCTGTGAAAATGATAAAAATGGCGACATTAATTTTCCAACAGTACAACCAGACTCGACAAACAATGTCTACGATAAACTATTGCCATTAGTGTCATGTTTCTATTTCGTACATGCATTAACAATTCCTAATTCCTTTAAAAGTTATCGGTCCAAAGATGTGAAGCGAAAAATATTCCCTTTTTTGTTCAATGATATAACTTGGCAGACAGGTCTCCTAAAATTTAATCGGATTTTACAAGGAAAACATTATTTATCTGAAGTGCATTATACATATGGGGATATTGTTATATTATCACCATCATTTTTGTCATCATTATCAATAGTAGCTTTTGTCATCCACGGTCATCCTCAAAGATATTATGATGACCATCGATTTTACTTTTACCATTACAACCTTGTTATCACCATGATAGCCAATCATGAAACTAGCAACGAAAACAACAAAAGCCCTGTAACATTTTAATATCTTAAATGATAAACGAAAATTGATAACATGACGATACTAAGATGACTATTCAATAGAAATATGATTTAATGCAATATTGAAGGACTGTAAACATCTTTGCCACTCCCCTTCCCCCCCCCCCTTCTTCGTTCTTTTCTATTTCTCATCTTTTTGAATTTCCAAAAACTTTTACAAACAAACGTTGCGATATTTATCAACATATCTGTTTTCAAAGGACAGATCCAGGGATAATATATATTCCCAGGTCCAACAATCGTAGAATCAACTGGGACCATTTTGTAGATCATAAATCATACAATAACTTGACATATAACCGAGTCTCTCTTGTCCCATAATACTAGATGCAGAGGGGTTGTAAATCATTTCGCAATATCGTTCCAAGGCAATAGAGCGATGGACCTACAACAAACATGATGTATTATCCTCTTGGCACGTGGAAGAGTTTCCATCGACCTTTTTCTCTGAAAGAGGGCAAAAATAAGAGGCATTTATTCATTCTTTTATTTATTTATTTTATTATGTATTTATTTATATATTTATTTATTGATTGATATTTGTAGATTTGTATTTATTTACATGTATATAGTCATTCATTTATTTTGATTTATTTTTTGGAAGAGTTTCAATTGACCCTTTTCTCTGGAAGAGAATACAAATATTAGGTATTTATTTATTTATTCATGTATTGTATTATTTTAATCTATTATTTATTTTGATATCTATTTATCTGTTCATTTATTTATTTATGTATAATTTTATTCATTCATTAACGTATTTATTCATATAGTAATTTATGAGTTTATTTGTTATTCATTTATCTTGTATGTATCTATCGACTATCTATTCAGATACTTATTTATTGATTTATTTATTTATCTATCTATCTATCTATCTACCAGTATAGCAAACGATTATTTGTACTAAAACTGCACTATTAAAATATTTTTTTAGAGGACCATAATAGTATTATTGGGATGATAACTTTATTTAATGAGTGAAATCAAACACATTAATATGTCAGTCTAAATTTTCCAAGACTATTAATGAGAGGTATTTTGAAGCTTCCAAAACACTGCTGTTAAAGGTCCTTTTTGTTAATGTAACAGATTTTATAAACTATAAGATTGTGGTGTACGTAACATCGAAATTATTTAACTATCAAGGGAAATGTTTAACGAAAATTCATAATTTTTCCTCTTATACTAATTTGTCGAATATCATTTTTCGGAAGCGTGTCCTAATCTTGTTATTCGGCACAGAGGGTCTTTCCCCCTGGAGGATAAATACTGTGGCTAACAAAAAGAGAGAGTTGACGTTATGTTTGATGACGAAAAATATTCTTGGATTAGGAAATGAATCGTCAGGTCGTCATAGTTGAAGAAGTTGTTTTCTCTTTGTGAAGAAAAAAAAAGAAGTTGGAATTCTCAGCTGTTTTTCCTCCTCAACGATTCTCCTCCCCCTCTTTATTCTAACTTTTTATATTTTTGAATACATGCACAGAGAGCATTGGGGGAGGAAATCTTTCCTAATCCTTGCTAAATTGTTTGCCTGAGGCGATGGTGTTACAAACATTAGAATAAAACGCTGTGACGCTAATGGTTTTCAAGATTTGACCGTCACTTCTATTCAACATTGATCAAGTTCAAACACGTTCCCAAATTCATGAAGTTAAAGTGTGACAGTGACAAGTTCCTCAGACTGCTTTGTATTTTATTGTTTGGGTTTAAATGCAGATTTATCCCATGTTTTGACGTGGGATAAGCCGCATGTCGCCGTTAAGGATTGGGTTCGATTGTTTTCGTTTTGTTATACAGGATACTTTTATCCTTTAGGTGACGGGTAGACACGGTATCGTGGTTTACAGTTCGAAAAAGCAAATTCCAAAAGCTCTCGCATGTAGCTATTCCAATTGTAAACTTCCATTTTGGGATCAAAGTTGATCTAGATTAATCTTCGTCGTGACTTAACTCTCGGCCAATCGTGAGAATCGAAACATTACATTATAGTATGTAAAAGAAGTAAAAGACCATCAGAATATCAGGAAATGATGTAATATGAGTATCAAGTCCAAGGGGAAGAGGGACGCCAGGGTGGGTGTGTCCCTTCTGTGGATGGGGGGGGGGGGGCAACTTTATTGAGGTGGGAGCACAGTGGTATACTGGAAAATGATGTTGGCTCTCAATCCATAAGGTCCCGGGTTCGATCCTTGCTAGGTGCTTCAATCATCGCACATGGTGTTTCCCTACGTTTGTGCCCCTCGACCAAGGTGTAAGGGTACCTGAAATTGCTGGGAGAACAGTTTCAGTGTCCTTAGCCACGGCAGTTTTAATCACGATGAGGCTACCCCAGGTAATAAGGCCATTATTCTAAGGTTGTGCATGCGCCCCTATATAGTTTGGCTAAAAACGCTTGTATATAAGGCTTTTCCCATGCATGGTCACACTCTAGATTAGAGGCTGAATATTATTTTCAACGGAGTAAAATGAAATTGATGCAATAATTAATCAGCGGGATTTAAAAGGCACGTTTGAAGAATCGGTTGTCACATCTGTACAGTCCTTTACCTTAATCTACAGAAGGGACAAAAATCATCTGAAGGGATACTAATAGGTGAGAAACATCCAAAAACATTTACCAAATGGATATTTTTCAGCGTCTCTCCTTAATCTCCATTTAGATGTGGACTTGTTTTTCGATACCATAAGCAAATTTTAAAATCAAAAAGATAAATGGAATATGATGAATGGGTAACATGTGGCCAGTTTTTACTTCATGCCGGCGATTTTGTCTTCATCCTCTTTACTGAGGGATAGCATTTCGATCATCAGCTCCTCCGAGTTACGTCTGGTAGTTGAACTTGATTAATGTGTTGTGCGTATCCAACTTACGGGATTTAATATAGTTCAAAGTATTTAGAACATAATGGATGAGTTTTCATGACAGACACGGGCGAACAAGGCGGTAAGGTGTTGATGTACATGCCTAAACAAGACCGTGTATATCATAATGCCCCAGTTCGAATAAGAATAACCCACTTTCTCTACCCTTTTTACATCACACAGTCCTTTATTCTATTGTAACATACTCCTCAAATAACTTATTATGGGCTATAGAACATTGAAAGTTCAAAACTTGTCTATAATATCAGAGCATTAAAGGTCGAACATAAAGCATATAGGTCATCAGTTGCTTAACCAGAAATTGCAACAACAAATACTGTAAAGGAATCTACCCAAAACCATAAATATAATTGTACGCCTCTGAGTAGCACTATAATATTATGCTGTTGGAACTTTTGCTTCTACCTAAGTTTGTATAAGGATTCCCATTCCATATTTTGCATATTATCGGTCATTCAAACGAATTACCATTGTCATTGGTGTGTGGTATACTAACTTGAAGATACGGTATATCATAACATGAACATTTTCCATTTGACAGAATTTGTAGAGTGAATTCCAGTCATTTGGCTGTCTCGTGTATTCATAACTTACGGTCCATCGGAACGTCTTTTTTTCATCTATCAATAGGACAAACAATTATCTTTAACGATCAATGTAGGCATGTATTTGAGCTAGATGAGATATTGACAATGGTATACACAAATAAACATAATATCTATACATCTTCAAGCATCATTAAAGTTCGGAATCACTCAAACCCGGCGGAATCATCCCATTGAAGCTTTCTAGAAAAGGAAAGTCCTCATCTGTAAATGTCATGTTCGTCAGGGTAAAGCAAAGTACTAAGAAAGTCTCGGAAATTTGTATTCTGTTCAAATAACTGGAAATTCCGAGGAAGTTCTGCCATCACGTATGATCGACGCGGGACTGATGAGGCAATGGGGGTTTCTTCGCCCTCTATCCACCATCTGCTTGTAATAGGGGGTCCATCAAGGAATCGCCTACGGGCATTGAGTGGGTAGGAACTTGAAGGAGCCGGAGGGTAAACGGGGGCAGACTGGTGGGACGGTCTTGACCCGCCCTCTCTCATTCACCATCAGGAAGAGATCGCTACCAACAGGTTGCAGAAGCTAGGAGATGGATCATATTTGGTTTACCAGTCGTGCCTTTCTGTGTCGATGTAGCCTAATGGTTTCATAAATTATCCACCTACATATTAAGTTATCCACAGTCTCATTATGTTTAGAAAAGTACAACACACAGGACTAACTTCATCGTGTCCTTGACTTGAGGAGTTTTCATGCAAGCTTTCTCTAGAGGTTCTCCTAAATGCCCGTCCATTTCCATTCAAGTCATATATTGCTGAATGCGATAATTGGTACCAATTAGCAGGTGGCACAAAATAAATCGATATTGCTATTCCTTTTTTTATCAAATGGATCATCAAAATGATATGGAAATTCAATGAGTAAAGATCAAGTTGATTGGAGAAACAAAAGTAAGGGAAAACAGCTGATCCGTGTAAGGTGGTTGGGGAATAAAAAGATTATTTAGGCGTCTTATTTGCTTATTCCTCTATCATTATAGGGAAGATACGGCCATTTATTTTTGCGGGGATCTGGTCACTAATCACTGGTCGTGATCTTCCCACAAAGTACTGCCTTTATAATAAATTTCACACTTCTACGTTCGGTCAAATCAACCAGCACAGATTCGGCAACTTGCAAGAGCGGAGTTCGCACTAAATGATACAATTTGAAATAAGTTATTGTTAGTTTTATAATCATCAAAAACGCCAAACAAACTATTTTCTTTGCGTCAAGGTTATCATGATGACCCGCTTACTACACCGTGTCGTGAGAAAACAAACAATACCCGTTAATAATTTAATCCCTCTTTTCATCATATTGTACCTCATCCATAACGATGATCACTATTTTGGCAGATTTCTTAAGAATACAATTTGCTTTTCGTATAGTGGGTGTTAGAAAAATGCCATTTTATCAGATGACTGAAGGTGATTAGTTTAAGAATTGCCTTGATGTTGATCTTATCTCTTTTAATCATGTTTATTTGTGGGTGTAGCTGAACAAGAAAGTTCACTTTTTTTACAAAAGCTTTAGTAAAAAATATTTACTTTGCGATAAAAAGGGTTGAAATGTCTTTTATAGGTGATACAATTTACATTCTAGCCTTGTACTCTTTTTTATTATTATTATTACAGTGATTCTATTATTGTGAGTGTTTATCAAAGAAAAAAAGAACTAAATCGTTTGCAAATTGTAAGGGTATATGGATTGCATGATATTATTTCTCCTCCGGGTGGGGAGGTAATAGAGACATAAATATGGGTCAAATTTTATCCATAGACACTGATTAGCAATTGCAGCATTGAAATCCATTCAACACATCTTAATCTTAATAATATCTTAATGTTTAAATTTGTTCAACTTATGTTAGCCCATCTTTTTAAGAGGGGAAATTGTCACTCTAACAAAAAGATAAAGTTGCCACAGGTCCAGGTTGAGAATTTTTAGATTTAATCCTTTCCAAACGCACTACCATTTGATTTAGCAAGATTGATCATAGCTATTAGCTATCGTGGGCGATACGCAATGATATTGTAGGAGTTTAAAGGCGGGGTATAAGGGTAACTTTCTAGAAACCACTTTGGGAATGATACTTCGTAACAGGACAACACATTCTGCGTGGGACCCTATTTAATCAAAACTTTAGTCGGGTTTCAAGCAAACATTAGCAGGTGGAAAGGGTTTGAGTGAGGGGATCAAATGGTTTGTTCTTTGTTGCTATGGGCCTATAATGATCTGTGCCTTTTTTCCTTTAGTTGTTACCCTCTATCATATTCGTAAGCCATCTTTGTCCGTTTGATTTGAGCCCTTTTATGATTCATTTTGGTTTAAGAAGCCTTTATTTTCGTTCCGTAATTTTTTATTTTCATCTAAACTTAATGTCATGACTATTAGCTACATTTGCTTCTCGTATAGTCCATATTACACCTGCATAAAAAATGTATTGGTTTTTGATTGGTTGAGAGCTCTTTATGTGACCGGAAATATTTCAACCCTTTTAAGGTTGCTCCGAAAAAGCACTATTTGGGAGAATAAGTTCTATTTGGGAGTTGAAGGGGAAAAAAAGATAATTGTATTAAAATTGTAAAAAGTTAGAACATTCTTAATAATTTGTTTTAATCTTAAATGTTTGAAATATTAAACAATTACTATTTTAATAAAATATATACAAACATATATAAAAAATGTTTAATACAATTTTTTGGGGGGATGCAAGATATAAAACAAAATACCCTGCCTTCTTTTCGAGGTACTTGTTAAAACTATGGGACTCGGTGACTCCAACATGACTATATTCTTTGGGGTTGCGCCCCTCAGCAAATAGTACTATTGAAGTCACCTCTTGCCCATAGTTTCAACCAGAACCTCTCAAGACAGTGTATATTTGTATACTGTACCCATGTCGGCGCATGCGCAATCTTGTACTTGTAACCGTGAAAGGGTGTATTTCAGTAATTCCTGCATTTTCTTTTACCCATACTATTTCCCCCAGTTATGGTAGCGATGTGATGTACTAACTATATTACAATATTTAGTAGACATGGTATATGACGGGTAAACCTTGGGTAAATACTAACCGACTTCGATATTTTTTTAATCAAAATCAAGCAAACAAACAAATTAACAATCAAATCAAGCAGATTTTCGGTCAATGAGGACTTAATTTTGCACTTTTGTTCTTTCTGTATACGGCATTAAAGATCACAATGACTTACGAAGTAGAAGGCGCCATGTGATTACCACGTGATCAGTATGTTAGTGCTTGCGAGGCGCCATTTCTATGCAGTGTGGATTAGAACATGTACAGGATGAAGTATGGTTTGACTTCACAGCCGATGGATATTGTGGGTAAAACTTCATCACTAAAAATCATAAGTTATGATATAATAATAATAATAATTTCTAGAGTAAAGTTTTATTGTTGAATAACATAATACTCACATTTCTCCAAAATGTTCAATTATATTTGTATTGAGACCACAATGTTAACTTCTAAACATACCTTCTAAACATTATTAATACTTTCATGATTGTATTATTGAATTCCCCTTTTAAATTAAAATGAGAATGAGGTATAAGAGATACTACTACTCGTTCACCACATAAGATATACATTTGTTTTGATTTAGTTTTGCATGTTCAAAGAATTCTTGACGTATGAACACGTCTTTCAATAAGGTCGAATGTATCTATAAAGATATTAGACGGATTTATACTGTTTTAAACTTGACGCCATTTTACAAAGTGCAGTCATCTCACTGCACTCTGCACAGATGTATGGTTCTTATTTAGCGGCAATGATGTGGTTTTCCCGAGAAGAAGACCAACAGATGTATTTCCTCGAAAATTAAGTGTTTCTTTTAAAAAGGCAGAAGTTAAATGAGAGTATTCCGATGACAAGAATGTCGTCCTCCTAATCGGGGTAATAATTAGTTTTTCAAACACCAGGAAGTTCAATACTTATTATCGTACTGAATGTATGGTCATATGCAATTATAATGATTATCGAAAAGGAGGTTTATAGTACTAAATAATTGATTTGATCCATTTAATATCAAGTAATTTTTATGTTTGTACATCGTGGTTTAAGTTCTACACAAGAGAAAGACAGGGATAAGGTTAAAGGTGAACGAAAGGAAGTTATGTGGTTGGGAGTTATGGGGTGTGAATTCAGAAATTATATCCGTCAACGGAATGGGGAATAATAAGCCTTGAACCAGTCTTGTTAAAATAATGAATGTGATAAGTGAGCGTCACAATTTAGGATTTACCACGAGGATGGTGGGGTAATTAGGCACTCGACTTTAGCAGACCGTGTTTGCACGCTCCCAACCTCCTGGTATAGACTAAACATAAATCGAAGGCAACCCCGATATCCGCCCCCTCTCTAAGCTTTGGACCTCATTGTGATCGTACACCCCATAACGGCCATTGGTGTGGTAGAGAGAAACAGAGACAGAGACAGAACGAGAGAGAGACAGAGTGAGAATCATGTTAATATTAGTTTAATATATAAACATGTATTTCTTCCACCATTAATTTCGATATAATACAATTCATTAACTTCATACAAATTCAAATTAGTAAATATATAGGCTTACATGGAGAGATGTACTAATTATTATTAGTAGAAGAAGTAGTAGGAGTAGTAGTAGTAATAGTAGTATCAGAGGTACTAGTACAATGGGGTTATTTGTGTGTTTCGTTTACTTTTGTGTACCTGTTCTAGTAGAGTATATAATTGGAATGCAACATGGTAAATAGATAAACCGATTTATTTTAGGTCGCCATAGAATCTGTACTTTTAGGTGAAAGTGCTAAAAGGACCATTATGCTGTGTTGTATCGGTAATAAGTGACCGATATTCTGGTTAACCGCATCCCCCAGTCCATGTAGTTAATAGACGTGAATTAAGTTATGTCCTTCAACGTTTTAGAAACCACAGTCCCAGATTGCAAATCAAAACATTAACCTCACCTACGAGAATATCGGGCATGATGAATGAAGTGATGTCTGATGTGTCTGCCCAAATCTACGTTCATCAGACTATCTTTATGTATGTCAGTCTGTTTGCTTGTCTGTTTGTCTGTATAACTGTCTGTATGTTTGTTTGTACATCATTATGTGCCTTAGATATATAAAAGAATGATAATTAGTGAAACAAAGTATAAGAACGGCTTTAAACAAGACGAAAAATCTTCAGTTTATCTTCGTAATTATTGTATAAAGTTATCTTTCGGTTGTATATCTGTCTATTTATTAGATAACCCTCACTATCTATTCATTTATGAATCTATATCTGCTTTATCTATATCAGTTTGCCTGTTTATAATGTATTTTGAGGTGTGCCTGATTTCTTCAATGTTGTCGTCATGTACATCTCCCTACGTGTTTAGTCATATGTTTGAATGCCTGAGTATTGGCAAAAAAACAAAAATGTCGCTTTTTTCCTTCAACTTTTTCACATCTGTGTAATCTATTGATTGTTTTAAGTCATGTTCACACATCTCACGTGACCTGACGTCACATTTAACACGACATCACGTGATCATCCATTAGCGGTTTTGTCTACCATTTTCATCGAATATTTCCTCATTTCTTCTAAGAAGATAATCTTGTTCGATTTGTGCTTGATGGATATATAATGACCGCCAAACCACTGTCTCCATGACTTGTGACCGTCCAACCGAGGACATCCAACACTGAATAACCTTTCTCTATTTGAACATTCAAATCACGCATGACGTAAATGGTATTTTTACATCATTTCTAAGTTATCTTAATATTGAGCTTTCATTGATCTATAACATTGCTTGCAGTAGTGGTGATTATCGTAAAATGTTTCCAAAAACATATTCTGAGTCTTGATTCTACAAGAGAACGGGTAGAAATTTACTCGATTGAAAGACCCACGTTTATTGTCGATGTCTTGTTGAACCATTCGAAGGTTTGCTGCATACTTCACTTGAGTTGTATGCTTAGTGACCCAGAGGCAGATCTGACTGTTCAAGCGCCTCACGATTGCTTGAATTATACATCCAAGTCAAAACAGTGGTTGATAAATCTCACGAAGCATTTGCCGGTTTCTGTATTTAAAAAAAAAGAAAGTTAGAAAAGGTAGGGTATATCCATCTCCCTTGCTAAATGGATAATTTTCTTTTGTGTGTGAAAGTGTAACACGGGAGCCATTTTAAGGTCGTGTGAAATTCATAGAGCAGTGGCCCTTGACTTTGAAAGGTGATGGTGACCTACTACACATTTAGCCCTTGGCGTAGCCACAGGATGGGCACAGGGGGAAGTCGTCTCTCGTCCACCCCCATCACCCTCTCCCCATCAATGGAAACTAAATTAAATAGGGGAAGACAGAAATAGGGGGAAAGAGGGTGAGTAAGGGGAAGGGATCGTGAAAAGAAGACACTACCACCCCTCTTACCCCCACCTCCTCGTAATTTATTAACTTTTTGAAGACCGACGCCCCCAATGATGCCGGTCACCCCCTTTTAATATCTGGGTTCACGCTACGCCGCTTCATTTAGCACCTAGGCCAATAACTTAATTGCTTTTCTTGCAGAGAAACGAGCGGGGAGGTGACAATGATTTTACCAGCTTCACAGCTTTTCATCGTTGAGAGTTTGGGGTAAGGGAATGTACAAAGTAGAACGAAGTATGCTGTATTGGTACCACGTTTCCATGACATTTTTAGCACATTTAATATGGGTATCGACTACCTTGCCCTTGCGCTTACACAATTCATGCTCCTCCGCCCCCGCCCTGCCATTACCTGCCATCGCCCACTCCTTATCAATATCTTTTGTAGGGAAATGACAAAAGTCAACTGAGATGAGTATACAATGAAAGATATTAAAAATTCCTCCCCTTTCCCTTTCCCTTCTCACATTAGTCAATCATGCAACTTGCTGTTCTCTCATTGTCTCGTCCAGTTCATTTGTTTTTTTTATGGTTGTAGTCTGTACCCAAAGTTGCCAATGGTGTGGTATGTGGTCACTTGCTTCATTGACTACAGGCATGCCAGCCTTACATGTACATGTAAATCTTGAATATGCCCTTCACCACCACCATGCCCTAAGATCGGCCACACCCTCTTCTATTCCGCTTCTTTCGCCCATGATTTCATGTACATGTATAATCATTACCCCTCATACTAACACAAGATCAACATGATATGATCCTCATGGGTACCATAATGAACCTGTTGAGTCATTCTATTGGTTTCTTCGTGATCAGCTTGATTGTATTTCTCTTATCATTCGGGTAAGTATCCTCACGCAATGGCGACGCGGAAAACTCATCATCGTCACCAGAGTCGCGCGCTCACACCGAACGGTAAAAACGCCATGGAGCACACCTTCTCCAGCACTGCAATTTAAAACCCTTTTACGCACAATCAGACACATATTTACGTGTATTCCTCAGTGGCGTAATAAGCTTTGGGTGTGATAAAACTTTCCAAGTGGGAGCAGCTCTGGGTTTAATTGGAGGGGTGGGTTTGAAACACATCTGGTGAGAAGCTTGATCTACGGACAGAGATAGATTGAACAGAGCAGGGGTAGACGAGAAAGATAGGATGATTGATAAATGAAAATGTTCATACAAAGTGTACATGAATGTGAAAAAGAATGATTGATTTGTGGGTAGATTAACGAAACATGAATCACTTAGAGGCAGAGATCAAACATTTTTTGATCAAACATCAAACAGATCAAACATTTTTCGCTTTGGGGTTTTTCACTTTCAGATGAATGGCGGGAAATCATCTCCTCTTCTGTTTTTTGTTGTTGTTGGTTTGTTTCTTTATTTATGACTTGTGAAACAAGGCATCCATGAACTATTTGAAACGTATTGTTCAGCCAATGAAATAGTTTTCCTGGGTTTATTCCAAAATGTGACATATTTTATTCAACAACAAAAAAGGCAAACGACATGTGTATTCATTTTTCGTTACCAAAAGTCATGATAACCATGCATGGCAACATTCATGATGGAACATGGATTGGTAGATGGAAATAATAAAAAGACGAAATCCATGTTGACGAGGACATTGAAAAACGTTAAGTGATGATGAACAAGGTCCAGTTATCAGCTCAGTCTGTTTGGTATGAAAAAGAAATGGTTATTCGATTATGAAAATGAAAGCGGTATTCTGCTGCACAGTTGATAGTCGTAGTTTGCTAGGTAAAGTATCGCGACCGATTTTTCCAGACAAGCTTAACCATTGCATCTATGGGAACGTTCCAACTCCAATCACAATGAAAAGCATTCAGAATTTTTTCTCGGTCACCTCTCTTTAAAAGCGGGGATCTGATTACACTACTCACCTATTTCTGCCTGAAAGGAGAGTTCTGAAAGACGGGGGTGAACCAGACAACACAACATACACCTTGAACTTCAAATTTGCACTTTTAATCTTCTTTCATCAGAGCCAGAGATTGAGAGCGAAAAGCAAAGCCGTTGACCCTGAGGTTTTAACGCATTGTTGTCGACCGTTATGTCGGGGAAGGGCTAGGCCTGAGCGAGAGGGGCACACTTAGGCGGGCGGGGGTGGTGACATTATTAAGCTTCAGACAGTATGATATGAATGTTGACGATTTGAACTTCGTGGTAGAAAAGAACAAAACAAAAACAAGATACATGAAACCGAGTTATTCGTGACTAATTGAAGAAAGTGCTTATGGGGCCTGTCATTTAAAGCACTCAAGTATGCGTTCAAGATTGAGACTACTACATCATGGTCATTTCTAGAGCAAAGGTCATTGATAATGAAAGTTGAAGGCCTATTAATAGTCTATTGTGTCATTTAACTATGGTTTTACTACCTTCCGTTCAAGTGTATTGAGTTAGTAAGCCCAACTTCTGGCATAGCCTGGATTTTTCAACTTGAAATTTGAATAACGAATCGCGTGATTATTTTCCATGCGTCTTATAAAAATACCCTCTCTTTCCTGATTTTAGAAACTGCCATACCAGAGCAACTTATTGCATAAACGGCGGTGTGTAGCTTAATGACAATAAAACAACGTCTTTATTTCAAAGGTTTAGGCGTTATTATAGTGATATGATAACAGAAATGATCATGGTTATATTTTTTTTCTGAAATTCATTGAAATCTTTGTAAATACAAGTACTTATTGCACACACGGATTGCATTGATGTCTCTTTAGGTGTTTTACTTTCTAAATCTAAATAATTATGTAAGCTCTTTAATGCATCACGTTTGACATGTCTTTTTAACAACAAACCTCTACCAGAAGATACAATATTCTTAATAAGATAAACAAACGTTTTTATTGATCAAATTAATATTGACCTTGCCAATGCAATATAGAACCTGTGAAGTTCGTCCCATAGTCTGGTTGGCCGAGTCTCGCTCGGGTGGAGACAATAAAGCATTTCAGGTTGAATTGGTTTGATGGCTCCCATTGGTTCGTGCCACGCTCTCCCCTGACCGGATAATCTCCCTGTGGAAAACTCAGAAGAAAACACAGCAAAATAAAGAAACCAATCGCCCGCCCATATCCACCCCAGATTGATTTATAGCCCCTCTGTAAACCAACCCAAAAGAATAATATTTCTCTTTCGCATGCCACTGCGATTCTACTTCAAATGAATATATTTTTCACCTTACTTCTTCTCTGGAATAATGTACTTTATAGACAACTTGTCTCAAGAAACACTCCTTTTCGACACGCCTCGTTAAGTTCTTAACCCTTAACGTGCGCTTATTCCCTGATACGGGTATGCATGTGTGATTTAAAGATTTACATGAACATACGGGATTTTCCCCACCTACGTTACAATTGTTATGAAAATGAATACAAAAGTCATGAATGTATTTGTTATTCGGTCACTGAACTTCCGTGTTTGCATCCGTGTAATGTCTGAAACATTTGACCAAAAGATATCCACAAACGTCCCTTCACGAGCTGTAAATAAATAGTTCAGCAGTATTTTGAGGGTTAATAAACTATGATGGAACTATCCAGAACTTAAGTTTTTTTTGGAAGCGCACGAATGTTTTTATTTCGTCTTTAGAAATCGAAGAGATCGTCATTTGCACAAGTGCTAATCTCCCAGCATGCCCCGCGGCAATTTCTACTCCCACTTCACAATAGTAGCTGTCCCTCCCCAAATCGCTTTTCTTGCTGAATTGCGTGTTGGTTTTTAGCACTTGCCGTCCCAACAATGTACTCGAGATTTTCAATAGCTTGGATTGTTGATCAGAAAGCTGATCTGCTCTTGACCTTTTACGATTTGTCATCGTTCATTTGAAACTTTCTATGTACTTTAGGCGAACTTGGCAAGTGGTAGAATACACTGGCATTAAATGGCAGCCGACATAGTTCCTTCGTGCCGATTGTTGGTATTTTTAATCCCACCATGCCCCCTCGGTGAGGAATTTGTTTTCATATAAGAGCCCAAAATGCATTATTTGTGTTATTTTCTATGATTACCCCATCTGCCGTTCCTAAAATCGTTTCAAATGAGCGGCGTGAGCTCGCATGTTTAACGCCAACCGTGGCCCAGTCTCCCCTTGCTTCTGGCGACCATGGGACTATAACGGGACAACCCGATGAATGAATTAGTTAACAGTCAATATGCTTCATAGAGATCGGGTGAACTACTTTCTAACCAAATTTGTTACAGTTTTTGTCCTCAAGGTTTAGCCTACTTAATACCCGACAGACTTTGCACTTTATATCAAGTTCAATAAAACAAACCGTGAAATGGTAGTGTTGCTCAATTTCACTTACTTTGTTCCACACAGTATTGTAACAAAGCGTGTCCCAGACAACAGTATAACAAAATATTCAAATGAATATGAACAAAACAATGAATGAAATACGTAACAAGTTATGTGATAATTGATTTGAAAAGAAAAATGAAAGCCTGAAAATGAAACAACATAATAACACAAAGGAGAATGATGTAAGAAAGAAAATATTACAACGGTACAGGGTGTTGTGACAAGAGTATCGCAACATCTATTAAGATGATAATTAAATGTCTCTTTTGACACTTGTCTTGTGAAAGCTTAGTCTCAATTGTATATTATAGAAGAGTCCAGTAAGCGTCCCAGTGTAAGGTGGAATGATTGAATGACACCCCACTGGTCCTACTCGGTATTGGTCCTACGTAAGATGATTACAACTAATTCCGTATTATTCGCCGTTAGGAACAAATGTGTTATACTAACCCTAACTCCAACCCTAACCCTAACCCTACTTCATAATCCAATCCTATCACTGTACGTTTGCGTGGGGAAAATGGTGTGTAGGACCAATGGACCAAAGATGACATATTAACTTACACAATGTAGGACTTATTATGATGTTCATGATTTGTGTGTGTGCGCGTGTGCGTGGGTGCGCGCGTGTGTGTTAACAAAATATTGTCATCATTACGTGTATGCGTGTGCGTATTGAGAAAAAAGTGTGCGTGTTCGTGTGCGTTAGGCATCTGTTTGACGAGTGCATTGTACGCCTGTCTTTCTATGAATGTATAATCAACATATAGACAGAATGAGGTGAGAGATTTAAATAAATATAAAGATTATGAGATATGACTGATTGAGGACAAAACATAAAAGGTTGGAGAAAGGAGTGGAAGGAAACGAGAAAGGAGTATTAATAGTTACTTTTCATTGGATTTAAAAACTAATTACCGTCTATATACTATAATGTTATATTAAGATAATATCTATAAATATGCAACAACGTTTTCTTTATAAACGAAAGAGCAAATCAAAACAAAACAAACAAACCATTCATTCATTACGAGGATACCAAATACTTTGTATATATGTTTATACATATTCTTACTTATTTTTTGTTGCTGTTACGAGTTTACGTTCATGATTTTGTTATTATCATACTTATTATATTTCTTTTTTAAACTATTGTTCCTCATTATGTATAACATGGTCTCATGGAAGACTACCCTTATCGGTGATGATGAGTCACCCTGTCTAGATATCAGAAATAAATTAATAAGTGAATAAAGAAAGAAAGAGAGAGTATAGGGGATGGGAGAATGCGAGATAGAGATGGATAGTTAAAGAGAGAGAAAGATAACGAGAGAATGGCTGAGTCGTTGAGAGGGAGAGAGAGAGGGGAGAGAGAGAGAGAGAGAGGGAGAGAGAGAGAGGGAGAATGAATTAAAATTCCAACTTGAACTTGAATGTTTGAGGTCAATGACCTGAGGAACGTTCTGGGACTCCTTGGCCGTAGTTCATCTCCTGGTCAGGAGCGAATTATGACTTGACTCTCCCTACAGGAGGGGGTCAGGGCGAGGGGAGCGAAATGTTGTTATGCTCTTAACGACATGGGCTTAAACAGCTTTATCGTCAACATTTCCAATTGAGATTCATGTGCCACACATGGAGAGCATGAAAAACACCTGTATATCAACCACTTTTCATGCATGATTTTATTACCGTATGACTATTCGTGTGATGATTGTAAAAAATATTACAATGTTCAGCTTTTCTCTCACCTGTCCTGTTAAATACCGGAACGAACATTCTTAAAACTGTAATTGGTGTCAACTTGGAATATTTCAGACATTGATGTATCAGCTAAACATTTATCCATCTCAAAAGCCATATTTGTTTGACGTATCCTAGTCATAAACTCTGACGGCCTTTTTTATATATATTTTGTTTATATCATAGCTATTTTAAGGATGAAAACAAATGATTGAAGTCATACTGACTCCTCCATGTATACCTATCATTTATGTATTCTGGCCCTCGCTCATATCATTACATTACGTTGCTCAGTTTATAGATACAACTAAATCCTACTCTTAAACAAATATTGTCAATTTTGTATGTAGCAATTTATTAATTAGACTCTGATAAATAGAAAAACCAACTCCGACAATGTCCTTTTTGGCATTTTCAAAAATAAATTGGGCAAATGTTTGAGTGGTAAAAAATGATTAAACCCCGATTAAACATTTTTAATTTTCGGCTACTTTCGTTGATTTTGTAGGGCCAGTCATTCGGCCATTTTCCATCAGAGTGGATTTATTATAAACAGTACACTGCTATTATTTTACCCAATGGTGTGAGCTTGAGAACCATATATTTTCACACCTCGCAAGGCCTTTAACAAAAAGGTGCATACCTGTTATGTTATTGTCCTGGCGGTGCTGTCCCAAGAATTGAAAGGGAGAGGAAGAAGTTATTTCGGGGGGTCTTTTTTTTTTCTTCTTTATTTTGGAGTGTAATCTTATCACGGAGTGACGACATTTGGTTGATTTGATTTATCAAACGTCGAGTGAGAGATAGGAGTCGTCTTTCAAGAGGACAAGACTGTGATGTACCTGAATGTTATCAGGTTCAATGGCACGAGCACCATCTACAGACCGTGTAGAAAAAAAGAGAAAAGGTAAAAATATGTTATTTGGGGGCTTGTCTTTCCTGAATTCTTCTGGTACATTTCACATCCCAAGCACCATTTTGACGTGAATTCGGGCAAATACCCAGTCTCGTGAACCATTTGAAAACTTTCCTACAGTGCCCATCTCATGGGCTGTAGGTCTCATGCTCTTGCTGTTGTTACATAATTATACATGTTTATACGATGATGAAGCGGATCCTAATCAAATGATTGGTTGTGAGCATGCATTTATTTTGCCTAACACGTAATTTTACTAATTACCGGTCATTAGTAAAATCATGTTATAAAACATTAGTTGGGTAGTTGTCCAGGTTAATTGTCCGGGGGTGGTTGTCCTAGGGGAAATTATCCGGGGGTAGTTGTCCCGGAGGGTAGTCGTCCAAGAGGGTGGTTGTCCTAGGGGGTATTGTTGTCATATGGGGTAGTTGACTGGGGGTGGTGAACCGGGGGTTGGATGTCCAGGGGGTAGGAACAGTCAAACACGCCCGTGACGATAGCCGAGGGTGTTTGGACTGTTTCGAAGGTACCGAGTGTGGGTAATTTTTTACTAATGCCCGAACAAAATGATGTGTATTATTTGTATGATTAGTAAGGGTATTTTACTTTGATATACATTTTTGTGGATGTACTATGTTTTTCCAAACAATACCTTGTTTAAAGGGATGTACTCTATTAGCTGCTCTCCCTCTCTGACCGTAAATCTCTTTTAGATTTAACAATCGGCCAAACATCTGAGATTACCTGTCGCTTTACAAACTGTTTGAGATTTATCTTCGTGCCTAAGAAAATTTCACAACGATCCAACAGTAACAAAATACAAACACGGATTCTTGTATTTGAGGTAAGAAATACAAATCCGATAAAATAACAATGCTTGTGTTACTGTTATCTAATTGCGCTTTCACATAATATATACGATTGCATATTTTTTAGAACAGTACCAGAGAAAGTGTTATTTTTCTTTGAGCAATCTATACTTCTAGGGAGAGGTTTTCTGACCTTTAAACAATGTGGGAGGTTACCAGTCGAAGATGTAATATGACGTGGAATTCTTTTATATTTTTTGCGACAAATCATTGCATTAGCACGAGGTATAATAGCTGGCAATACCTTAGGTTGATTGATGCTTAAAAAATAGAAACACGTGGCAATATTTTCCTGATCGTATAGGCCAGTTCATAGATACAATATGCGCATGGGCAGATAAAGGTAATTTGTACCAAAAAGGTAAAACCGACAGAGATGAATACTGGATATGCGCTCATGAAAGTTATGTAACATTATTCATTTATGCACCAACGGTATATTTTATGATACGCAGGTGGAAGAATTCTTTTCAAGAGGGCAAACAGAAGGTATTCATGAAGCACATCAAGGACTTTGGCAGTTATTATTCTAAGATGCTCAAAGTGGAACTTCTCCATGTGTAAAAGATATGTGGATATTTGGGGTCATTTGTACCATGTGATATCTGTAAACTCCCTTACTGAGAGTGCGAAACTTTAAAATGAAAAATTAAGCATCAAATTAAGTCGTTGGACTTTGGAATTGCTGCTCGATAGATAACACTTTAGACATCTTAAAATAGTGATTAAGAACGATTTGGTTTTTATTCTAGTACGATAAACAAATTATAATTGGAAATGTTCAATTAGTTATGCCGAGTTGTATTACTACGAGTTGTCTACACAAAGCTAGCCAATAAGAACATGTCGAACGTGTTTAAAATGCTTAACGACCCTCGATTAATTAAGCCGAGGAATCCCGAATCAAAACCCAGAAAGGCGTTACCAGCGGGCCCTGCAATTGTTATTACACCAGCAATCTAGCACCTAATCACACCATCATGAAGAATGGTAAATGTGGATTAATGTCTTGCAAAAGGATGTTAGTGCCGGGCTGAGATTCGAACCCTCAACCCTGAGATTAAGAGTCAAGTGACTGAACCACGAAACATCCACAGTTCTTCTTCCCCTAGTTGTCATATATATTTATAGCATTGAATTTCGAATAGCGAATATGACTGGAATATGAATGAATTCATATCAATAACCGAGTATTTTAGCCAGTGCAATATTTATTTTTTTAAATGGTGTTATTATAAACACATTTTAATATTCTTCGTGAATTTGCAATGTAAGTTACATTATTTCTTAATCCATTAGGAAATTTAATTCCGATATTTCCAATAGTTTCTGCCAATGACACACAATCAACCCTTCGGCATGCCAAAATTCGTAATAGTAATGGTTTTAATGTAAATTTCAATGGTATATTTTTAGAATGTTGTAGTTAAGATTTTCATTGTTTAGTAATCGAACTTAACGATAATTGCCATTACTATTGCCATTTGAGCACTTTTATTTGAATTTCAATGTTGAATGCTTATATTGTTTTAATAATTATTCTATAATTGCTTTTATCATGTATATACATTGTAAACCATTGCAATTCAGTCTTTGGACTGCTAGAATGGATAATATTAAATACAATCCTTCAATCAATCAAAAAAAGCAAATCAGATCGTTTTACAAGAAAGCTCTGGCTGCAATTTGGCATCTAATCTCTACAATTTTTGAGATGGGATTTAATGCTAATCTTGAGCTCTGGTATGGGCGTCGAATGTCGAGGGAACATGGCTATAATTCATTCTGGATTGTTTATCCTGCAGTAGATTGATTGTTTGAACCAGTAAAATAGAAACAACCTCACAAAAACTTTACGGAAATCATCTTCAATAAAAAACCACACCTCTAATAAGCACATGGTGTCGGACTTACTTTATTACCTTGATTTCCTTATCTTTCTAATATGCTCATTTCTCAGACCCCATACATTTTCTACCAAAATCGTTAGGCACATGTCATTTACCTGTAATCTTGAACATGCAGTGCAACTTTTGTTGGATTCTGTGAGAATTTATTTTCTATTATTACCAGAGCCAAGCTCATCTTCAAGGTTCATTTCGTAAAAGAAGCGGACCTTTAATCCCTCTTCTAGGAAATTATTATCATGTCTCTTTCTATTCAATGACTGGTTACATCGGAAGAGCACCTTTGAACACCTTTGGGACGACATAGATCTTCAACAGAGGTCCACAATACGAGCCATTGTGAGATAGATCTACGAGGAACGCTTCCATCTCTGTTCAGATAATTTGCGATCGTTGAAGAGGCAGTGGGCCACTGCTTGGGTAAGGGTTTAATCACTTAATTTCCACTCGCAGCTGTGAATGTCCTTACGTGTGTCTGTCTGACCGGGTGGTTCGGCGTGGAGCCGATGCCCTCCAATGCAGGTATGTTCCTGAGTGTGGTGGTTGATAATATCTATCAAACGTATTTGCTATTTGCAATTCAAATTGAGTTATAGAAAATAGAAAATGTAGTGAAAATATCACTTTATTTAAACATTTAAAATGTTTTAACAGTATCCCTCATGATTGACCAGATTTCAAGAAAAGGCAAAAAGGACATTATTCTTTGAACAATCTTTAGTTCTGGGAAATAATTGTTTACGATTAAAATGAAAAAGTTATCAAACGATGTACGGGTTCCTATTAGTTGGAGATGAAACAGTGCTTGAGCATCATCTGGCCATGTTATTTTGGCGACAGCAGTTATAATTACTTTATTAACAACAGAGTCATTCTTTTGCTTAAAATTATGAAGGAAAGCGAACATCCTGCTTTTTTGGAACCCAAATGAAACCCCAAAGATATATTTGAAACTTCTTACTAGCATATGGACTACTTTTTTCATGTGAGATTCAAAACAACCACAACAGTCAACGGATTTCTATCCTGAGACAATGTACTTTGGTAGGAGAGTCCACAGGAGATCAGCTATAACCCATTATTCCCATTAACCTTGGGTTGTTATGGTTACGTGTGGCTCCTCCCCACCAATCAGGGCATTTGTAAGAAAAGAGTGACAATGCAAATAGGGTCAACCTTCCGTTTAGTTGGTCGGCAGATCGAGCCATCCCGTTTGGGAATGACTGATTAGTCGATGTAGACCGATACTTCCCTGCCGCCCTATTTCTCGCTACCTCTTTTAATCAATATACCTCTATGTACATCTTCCCATCCCCCCCCCCCCCCCCCCCCTCTCTCTCTCTCTCTCTCTCTTTCGTTCTTTCCCCCTCCCTCCCTGCTTTTCCCCCTGTCTGTCCATACCCCCTATTTTCGGAAGAATAACCATGATGACAGTGTTTTTATCTGTCTGGATCTCGAGGCATACTGTCTGCTCGACGAAACCTGAGCAAATAATACATTTACCATGATCATTATACAGCAATATTACGGTAAATTTTCTGTCATTATGGATTTATTGGAATATACTCAACAAAGAGTTGTAAGATTCCTCATATATTTACCTATATCAACATATTAAAAATAACAATAGGTCTATTTTGATTATTACTCTTTACTTGGACAAATAATTTGATAAGTTTATTGTATATATTCACATTTCAAAATACCAAAATCTATACACAATCATGAATGTTTTATTGTCTCGTCCAATATTCCTCTCATCTATCAGCTGTTTTAAGAAATGTGTACAACATATTTGTAACATCACATTCCTTACTCGAAATAAGACATACACCCTGTAAAGGTTATTTAGTATTTGATTACTACGTATAAGCATTCCTGTAAACAAAATGCTGATAAAATGTTCAATGAATTCAGTTCACAATAATCTAAATCAATCTGAAAATATGAAGTGTCTGGGAGGTGTCATCGAAAACGTCATTTTGATAAGAAACTCCACAAGTTCATCAGGGGACACCTCAATACATTTTTCTTTCTAATAATGCCTTCTGCTTCAGCATGGATGTTTAGGTCAACACTTTCAAGGTCATTGTACCTAGCAGGAAAACTCCAAGCAGATGCCAACTTGATGATCACCCCACACGAAATGCCCTTTGCCATACCTTGTAGACTACTTGAGGCAAATTTGTTTACATCAGTTATCATATCGAGATTAGAAGTTAGCTTACACCTCGGGAGAGTTCGAGAGAAAGTTTGGTGAAAGAAACGGACTCCGTTCCTTCATTCAACAAAAGGAAAAGGCCCACGTACATTTCTCAGGCGGAAAATCCATTTGAAAACCATTGCGTTTTGCCGGTTCTTTCATGAGGCACGCCGTGAATTGTGATGTCTTCCACAGCTGTTGTTCTTTTTAAGACGTCTTTTACCTACCACCTACCGCGTCTTAGCACCACCTAAGACCAAGTCAGAGGGGAACAGTCAAATCAAGACATTTAAATCCATGTTTTCAACTCCTTTCCTCCTCACGTTTTCCCCAGCTTAATCAGTTTAGACGGGGACGACGTCAAGCTACCAACATAGAACAGAAGCCTCCTCATATTATTTGATCTTGTAAACCAACCCTGCTTGTTAGTCACCGATACTGTAGTTTTCCGGCTCGTGTTGCATCGCTATTGTTTTAGTTTGGGCGATCGGAGCAGCAGTGTCAATATGGCAAATAAAAAAGAAAACAGTTATGCCTTTGGGGCAAAGGGATGTCGAAATCTAAAAATAGGCGCTCCGGATATTGTATGATAAATTATAAGTTTAAAGAACTTTTTCATGATATTCAATAATTTGTTAAAACATGGATTTCGAAGAAATCCTGATCTACCCTATATATATACTCATGCATGTAGTCTTTTCAAAAGGCATGTTCATTCTAAAGTTATAAAGTATATATCGCAATTAAGTTAACAAATGTGCTGTAAATGCCTCTGGTCCACAGTTCCCAAACAATAGTTACAATTATCCCTAAGAAATAAGAAAGCCAGTTTTATCGGACGTATATTCTGTAGGCGTCGCCAGGTAATATTTCCTGAGGGGGGTCTAGTTAACACCCCCCCCCTCCCTCCCTCATTTTTTTCAAAGGTTTTTCAGAGGTTATATTTGTCATGTGATAATTCTTCTTATTTATAATTATTACACGTTTTCCCCAGTCAAAATATGCAGATTTATTTTGATTTTTAAACTTAAAAAATGCCAAGGCATACATTTGAATTATTTTGTATTATATTCCACATACTAAGAATCTTGCTCTACGATTGGTCAAAAGTAAATCACGTGATGAAAGATAGTTCGCCCATTATTGATGGGAGAAGCAAGAAGTTCGTTAAACTGTGTAGATAGTACTACTATCTACACAGGGCAACGCACTTTCACTGAAGATTATCCAAAAGCGCACTAAAACAGGCGTAATTAAGCGCGCATTACCAATGAGCGCAATTAAAACAAACACATGCGCGCATCGTACCCTCAAGGGGTTGGGTTAAACTGTTTGGATTTTTTGGTGTGAATTTGGGCATGGTGTCTTTTATGTAGATGCATACACGTCCTTTTATTTTTGTAGTTAAATTGTTTTAGATGTGGAATATAAAGCAAATAATCACCTTTTGGTTTCAGGCAATGGCAAACTATCACTTCCTCGTCGATCAGAATGTATACGCTATCTTTCCTCAGCTTCGCTTCGGAAAGATAGCTACATCCAGATCGCCTCGGAAGTGATAGTTTGTCCCATCACCTTCACCAACGGTAGTTATTTGCTTACTATATATCTTCAGAGGATAGGCTTTTGCACCGGATAATATATTTTAAATATTGATACAATGTATAATGGCAAGTTCAAACGAATGGTTATCAACCATTATAACTTTGATGAAGATATTTCGCTAGGTTAGAGTTTTTCTTTTTAAAAACTTGGGTAAAAAAAAAGGAAAGGAAAAGGGCCCATCGAAACCACCGTAGACAAGAAACATGTCAACAATACTAATTGGGCATGTGACATGATATATCAGTACATCAAAATAGATAGTCCTGGAGACAACATTCCAGATCACTCTAACCTGAAAGCGATTCTGAACATTCCGAGTTTCCTGAATTAAACAAATAAATAAAGTGTAGGATATTGAAAAACCTAATACATCATTGTCGTTTCGTCTGAGTTCCGGGGTTTGTAAAATCATCTTATTTGTCTGGGTGATTATGATTATAAAGTATATTTTTATACCGCGAAGTCTCTTTGCTCTTTTAGGAATCGGAAAAAAGAGAAAGGAGTAATAAATAGATAAAAGAAGAATAACATGCATGTAAATATTATATAGAACACCAAATTGAACCGCTAAACCATTATAACAACTAAATAATGACACGTTTCAACTGCATACAAATTACTACCATTACAAAAAAAGATGGTCGAAGAGGGCGAGAGGAAGAGCCAGAGAGGCAGAGAGAGTGTTAAATGGTGAGAAAAGAACACAGCAAGAACGAGAGGTACATAAATATAACATAAGAAATATAATATAAAAATAACATTAAATAATCGTAATATGAAAAAGAGGTAATGATACATGATATGAATTATGAACTTGAGATAGATTCTAAATTGATCTATAATTGATGATATGTTTTTAGAAGCTTCATGATAAAAACGTGGAAATGGTGCTTATTTCTAGAGCGTTTACACTGTTGATAAAAATAGGTGTTTGAGAAAAACCTAAGTTGGCTTTGGATCGAGCTTGGTGGCATTTCAAAATACACAAATGTTCGAGTTTTTTCCATTGATTTATTCTAGGCTCTCAGCTCGCATTAGTAACCGAAACTTCATGGCATCATTTATCAAAGTTACCTGGCTATTTGTCAATTGTTAGCTTATCTTATCTAATTAGGTATATCAAATACCAATAGTATTACAAGGATTTAATTTGTCTAAGAATGTCAAATCCTGTTACTCTCAGTTTCAAAACATCTTTGAAAGTTTCCATTCAACAAAATTAGAATGACTATGCTTGAAGTAAGGAAATTTTGCTATTTTTTAGACCATTTAATACTCAAATGGAGATACATCTACCCAATAAGATTTTAAAGGTACTATATCCCATTTGCAGGCCAAAAAATGAAAAGGTAAATTTCCAACCGCATTTGAAAGATAATACTAATTTATAACTTCTCTCAAAACAAAAGGGCTTGAAAATGTCTTTAAGTGGGCAAATAACGACCATTAGTGTTGTCGATCGACTGTAATGGTTGCACTCACTACAGTAATAGTCGGATTTTCAGAACCTTGTACCAAATGGCGTACGTTTTGTGCTGCGCAAAGATTTTATGTTTGCTATTACCAAGGGGGGGAAAAGTCAGTCAGTCACTTAATATTGTCTGACAGTGAAGTCTAGCCGGTTTTCCTTGCATCGTTTAAATATCAGGACACTAACGATTACATTTCACAGAACAGACATACGTGACATGTTCACAATTCCTGCAAAGTTCTACAGAATTTGATGATGGCTGTAAATGGGACATAGTACCTTTAATGTTCTGAATGGTCCTCTAAAATATTGACGTATTATGATAACTGCAAACCCTTGTAAAGCACTGTGTGGGCCAGTGCAATGAAACAGAGATACATGTCCCTTTTAAAAAAGTAACCTTACCTCTTCGAAGAAATTGAAATTGCGCGTAGGAACGTAGAATTGACGCCTTGGGGTAAATGTGTGTTATTATTGTTTTCATTATGACATTTAATGATTATTTTTTTTGAGTATGTTATTGGAATAAATGGAAATTTGCATTAAAATGAGTCCATCATTCATAACTGGTATTTGAATTCAATTAGCTAATGAATTATATTATTAAGTGTAATGAAAACAAAGGTTGCTCAAAACAAATCAACATCATTGGTTACGACTTATCCTATCAATTATACCAGCGGTTGATACCGTTTCACAGGTAGGCTTTTACTATCAACTTGTATCCCTTGAAGCCATTGGCGCCCATAACTTTTCATCTCACCAATTTGGTCGAATTTATAGCTTAATAAATCAATGGTATTTTAAAGCATACATTACCAATACAGTCTACTTCAGTAAATATCGCCTTCTTTATCGAGAGCTTTTTTCTGGAGGTTATTAACGGTCAAAGTCATTGCCCTATATCACTCAATGCAGGCTTATACCAGTCGCGCCACGGAAGTAAATCAAAACTTCCGCCAAACTTATTTTCAGGGTCATCGATATTTTCCCGCAATTAATACACTGATTGAAATTAGACAGTAATGAAGTGATCAAACTCAGGCCAACCGGGGAGAATAAGAAAATATTTCAAGATGCCTTTTTCCCCACCTCCACCCCTTCTCCTTCTATATGGTACTTTTCGGTGAAGAAGGAAAGTTAAGTAGGTCAGAGAGTTTGGATTTACGTTGATTTGCCCCCAGGGACACTTAGGTTAATAGGCGTAGGGAGACTGTGGATTAAGGAGGCCAATATTTAGGGATGACCTGTCATGGATGGGGCATCAAGTAATATGCCAAGTGCATTGGTCATCCCGTCATCATTAGTCTCAATATTGTTGACTTTGCGAGGAAGCAACTGTAGTAAATTCAGGACTTAATTATAAAGAATATTTCGTAGAATTACCGTGTTAAAGATTGCCAACTGCTAATTGGAATATGAATATGAGAGCCAGATGAGGTAATACTTCGAGGAATATACAATGATTTAGAAGATAATAAAGAGAAATCAGAGAAAATAGAATTCTTAAATGTGTGTATTATTCGATCTTCAATTGTCATGTTATGGTAGTTATGTTGATAGGTCTATCAAAAATTAACGTCCAATGGAAATGACTTTTTTTGTGTACGGGTATGGATAATTAAAGAATGAAAGGGTTATTTAAATACATTTTCTTGCATTTTGGCATTAGCCGTCTCCAACTTCGATGCATGATTTTTTTTTCCAGTAATAAGACTGATCGAGAGTGGGGCGTAATGGGATACAGCCGGGGTAGCCAGTGCGACATTCAACCCCAATGCTCTTGCATGCGCTGGGCAGGAACTGTAATCCAGGCACACGATATGGGTGTATAGCATGATCGAAAAGTACAGTTGAAAAGTACATGGTAAGTAGGCCCATCAGTAGTGAGCCGGTCGGTGACGGGGAAGGTGGGGGAGGGAAAGAGTTTGATTTTCCGTCCCTCTTCCTCCACGGTGAAAGGGAAACGACCTGAGCAGTACAGCAGGGGATAGAAAAAAGTCTTCGGTTTCACTCTCTAGTGAGAGCACGTAAATGATGACTTGAATTCGTGACATGTCAGATGTATTCCCTGCCTGAATAATCATCTGTAATGTTCATCTAACTCTGATGAAGAAAGAGTCCCATTCGTTGGTTGCCGTAGGCAACAGTACCTTTCCAGATTTTCTTTCTCTTACATTTTACTACAAAGTTTCAAGCGACCAAACTCCCACCACTCTTATGAATAATCATAGGAATAAAAGTGAAATGACCTAATGAAATTATCAAAGAGCTACAGATTGTAAAGACTAGCCTAATGACAACGGTTACTCGATCTCTAATTTAGAAATAAATTTGAATATGTATTCTGTTATATGTACGCATGTCCCATATAACTTACAAAGGGGCACTATAATTTAAAATCTGTTTTTGTATGATAAAAGCAAAGTCAGGGGACAACCACACAAGAAGCCAACATTTTTTGGAATTTTAAAACAAATCATTTATGCGAATACTGTGCCACAGTATTATACTTCATTCGGAAAACATATACTATTCTATTTTTTAGGTCAACAAGAGAAGAAAATCACTGTGTTCTAATACTTAACGCTGATAATTCTGCCAATATTCCCATGCTACAATTTGTAATGCATTAACATATAACATTTAAACGAAATCAAATTACACTTCATTTTAATTACTAATATTTAAACCCGTGCATGGGTGTTTAACATATTGAGAACAAATGAAGATTTTATTTAATTTTCATGTCATTTCATAATATTTATTTTTCCAACATACATTGTTTTTAACATAGTGTTTGGGCTAAAATACAACAGTGCAAAATTAAATGCGAACACTATACACAAACTGTGATGAAACTCTAAAAAATAATTGACATTACAAATTAATGAACTTTGTTTACTTATTTTCTCAATCATCCGGATAGTAGAGTAGTCAAATGTCAATTGAAACGTCGCAAGCTATTAAAAGATAAGTAGGCCCAGTGTGTTACATCAAAAATCTATATCACACTAGAGCTATAACTCCCGACAACCACTGGTCGGGAAATAGTTGTCAGAGGTCGCCAAGAGGTTTTTTGGCAGTCTTTAAAAAGGTTTTCAGTGGTCAAGAATTATTTTGTTGGTTGTCAGAAGTAGACAACCGGTCGTACAGTTCGTGTGACTTAGGCTTAAGACTATCGCAAAGATATACATAAATGTTACAAAAATATTAGGATTCGGTAAAAGAATGGAAAATTATAATATGAAAAACTAAAACTAAAATCATTAAGATATTTTATAGGCCTCGTCCCTCACTTCTTTGGACTGATGATGGTGCTTTTCTTGAAATTAGAGTTTTAAAAGTATAGGAGTTTTCCTGTTATTTTCTGTTAGTGTTACCTCTACCCTATGTATATTCACATTTTCTTTGTGTATACTTATTACAACATGTAAATAATTACTTTCTTTCCACACTCATACGATGCCTTAAAAAGCCTGCACCGATGGCCTGTTTTGGGGTGCAGGATTGCCTCTATACATCATAGATTGTGCCAATAACTCGTCTTTCTCTTTTGTCCATTTTTATAATATTTCATCTTTCGTGATAATTACTAAATCGTCACATTTTCTTTTAATTGCTTACCAACCCAATAAAATCGTAGATCGTTCTTAATCCCATTTACCTTAGCCTAATAAATGCAAATTGTTATTATAACAATGTTTTGTAAAGTAAAAGAGTGACTTTAATGTTGAAAAGAATTTATTTGTATTGGATCTTTATCAACGAAAATACAAATATTGTTATAAAATTCGTTTTACGGGTTGAAGCTAACACCTTAAAATGGACCTCCAGCCATATACTTATAGAATATCAAGAATATAAAACAAGAATAAAAAGTCATTATTCATGTCATTTCTAACCTTGCCTGCTTCAATAGAGAAAGAAAGAGGGAAATCCGGGGAGAAAAGAGACCTTAGGTCAAATCTCGAGACATGTAATTCAGCACAATAAAATCATTTTGTCATTTTCTTCGCAAACAAAAAAAAAGTCGGCTGCCACTGGCATGACTGGATAATGGATTAGAGAATATACATGTGATATGATTCAGTTTTCTCTTACTTGCCCCTCCCCCCCCCCCCCCCACCCCTTTTTCCAAATCTCTCTCTCTCTTTCTCTCTCTCTCTCTCTCTCTCTCTGTAACCCTCTGTACCTCTCTGTCTCTTTTAAATCTCTATTTAGGTGATTTTGAACCCCCCCCCCCTCCTCACTTTCTTTCTCTCTCTCTCTCTCTCTCTTTCCCTCTCATCATCCTCCTCCTCCTCCTTCCTCTATCCATCCCTGTGAATGTGACTTTGCGAAGTTCAAGTTTTGAGCCAATAGTCGATGCTGCATGGGTCGGTCGGTCGCCGTAGCAGCTATATCATTATAGTATTGGCTGATAGAGGGTTGTGTGATGTGCGTTGCGTGTACGCCCCGATCATCGTAGAAACGAACGGCAGACGAGAGAACAGTCTCGCTGAGGAGAGAGAGGTTAGAGAAGAAAATCTGAGCGTGCGCAGTGAAAGCGAAGAGACAATCTCCAGATAGGAGTATGTATCTCTTATGAGATGGGGATGTATATATTTAGTTTGTCTGCCAGCTCCCCTAATCATTCTGGTAAGAGCAAGTCAAGCAAGTAGGAGCTGAACCGATCAAAGAGCAGTATCCACATTTTCTAACGCAAGGAGCTTGATTTTTATCACTTTCATGATCTGACGCCGGGGCTGGTATTTTCTCTTCTTTGCCAGACTCTTTCCCTCTTCACGGCTCATTCCGGACTGTAGTTGTTCCTGATTTTCCGGAATTTTCTTGACAACTAAGAAAAGATAGAATATTAGGCCTATTTCTTTTTCGCCAAGAGACAAGTAGGATCGACACCTAGGCCCAGCTGTACACATTTTTCGGGAGCTGTTCTTGTTTCACTCTCGAGCTCCAGAAAGCTATTTTTAATCTCAGATTACCAGCACATACCTGTTCCAAAACAATGGATGCGGAGATTCGAATGCGGAAAGCTGAAGCCGGGAGCGAGGAGACTCCTCCGGAGTTTGCTCATCGGATGATGAAGACCATCAATGCGGCGACGATCACCCTCGCCCTGAGTCTGGGGTGTGAAACGGGCCTCTTCAACGTGATCGCCACTCAGAAAGAGCCACAGACCAGCAAACAGATCGCCGAATCCGCCGGCATGAAAGAACGGTGAGTTAGCCCCCAGTGCAACGTGCTTTCTTTTGTCCTAGCACGCCTTCTACTTTCCAAAACATCTCTATTTTGACTGTTTATTCATATACCAGTCGATCTCTAGAAACAACTCTTACTTCTTCTTGCATTTGTTACCTTAACAATGTTTTCTTACTTTCGTAATGCAATACATTCTGTTCTGCTTTCCTATATCATGTTACCCTGGCGATTTTCAGATTGTGAAAATATATCATGTTTGGAAAAAAATATCAAGAAAAGAAGCTGAATAATTACCTACTAGAAGATTCAGAAATACGCAGTGGAATCAGGGCTGGTGTATTAAGTCATACCAAATATTATGTTGTGCCATCCAATTCTTGATATACACATACACTGCAAGAAAACTTTAATTATTTAGTAATTGAATGTAATATTTTTGACTTATATCAGTTCGGTAATTTCTTTTTCGTTCATGAGCCGGAGAGCAAAACAAATGTGTTTAAAAAAAACACATCATAAAATGTGTTAGTTCCTTTTTCTCCTCTGCTAAACAAAATAATGTAAGTTAAGATTAAGATGCATTATACGAAACAAATTTGGCATGAGATGAAATAATGTGATGAATTGGGAAATCTACGTACGAAATATCCGTTGCAAGCCTATTAAAACATTCCTTTGGGCAATGAACAGCACAAAACATATTTCATTGCATCCATAACGACCATCTCGTGATCATTTACACGTACGTTTTGTAGCAATCCTACATTGTTCAGAGTTTTATCGTCGATAAACTGTAAGTGTGACTATAACATTTCACTCAGATAATTTATGTCTAGGGGCAGCTCTAAATTACAAAGGAAAAACTTCTACCTGTGCCAAGAAAATGAAGATGTTCTAGAATGTTTTTATTCTCTGAGTTAATCTTTCATGATTTTGTAAGAGTGTTGTGACATATTATGTTCTGACTTCACACGTTTGTGCAAACCTACTATCGACTAAAACTATTTCACTGTTTACTGCATCTTTAGAATAAAACTGGTCTTTAAAATAAATAACCCGAACCCCCCAAGCTTACATGTCAAAATTTAAACTACACTGATGGCTTAAAAATGATTTTCAAATTTCCAGTTTCAATGGTTTATTGGAATACGATTACACTTTTTGTCATTACTATTAACATTTTTAAGGTCCTACTATCGTTATTGACTAATGTGAATATTATCAATATCCCTATCGTCATCATAGTATCATTAAAATTAAAATTAATGTTGTTATTATTCTAGTGTTGCTTATATTATATTGTCATCATTATCATAACTCATTTTTATATAATAATTATCATTGATATAGTGGTAGTATTCTCTTATTACTTGTATTACTGTTATTATTATTATTATTATCAATCAATTTAGAACTAATTTATATTAATCTTATCGATTTTAGTAGACAAAAAAGGACTAAAAATAGTTGAGTAGTAGTAGTAGTAGTAGTAGTAGTAGTAGTAGAAGTAGTAGAAGTAGGAGGAGGATGAGGAGGAGAAGTAGTAGCAGCAGTAGTAGAAGTAGTAGTAGCAGTAGTAGTAGTAGTAGTAGTAGTAGTAGTAGTAGTAGTAGTAGTAGTAGAAGTAGAAGCAGTTGAATTATTAGTAAAGTATCATGATTTTGTTGTCGTCAAAAAATTTGTCTTCATCATGATATCCATTTGAATATATCGTCCACCCATTTCTTTATTCATTCAGTATTTTCATCACACATAAGACCAGACATAATGTTTGTTTTTTTGAATTTTGTAGAATTGGGATGTGATTTTCATTCATGAATTTAGCTAGTTTACCCATAAAACTTAACCTTCTACCACAAAACTATCAAGAAAAATCCAAAAACCAAACATAGGAAACATATTGTGACCAACTTGATTCAGTGTATGCATGTTATCTATTGTATTTTCTCTTGATGGCGAAATCGAGTAGGTAACTCAAGTTCACCTCAACATAATATTACCAATCAAGACTGAAATCTAACTCTCGATTTAATTTGTCACAGTCAAATGGAAACAACAATGCACTGTATGAGTGTGCATAAATATACCTCACCCGTTTTCCCGACCAGTTGCTAAATCTAATAAGAGTTGAACTCCTGAAAAGCACAATGGATCGAGGCTAGATTACAGGTTCTGTGAGGGCCGTACCGAAACGCCCGTTGCACTTACTAATAATGCTATGACGCCCACTAAATAATGGGAAACTATGTCGACATAAAAGGGCAAAGATACGTATCACAACGATTGGTGTATACAAATATTTCCTTTCTGTGCCTATGTAGTGAATTAATTCGTTCGTTCTACGTGTATAGCTGCCGTGTATTGCAAGAAAATGACGACGCTTGCACTACAATAATTTTGACGTTGGCCATGGAATTGTTGCAAATAATGCATACAACAAACGTTATTAGTTACATAAAAATGATTAATTTATCATAATTTGTATACATTCTTTTTGTACACGTTTTCCTCACATCATTTTTTAGAGTATTTTCGACACATTATACTTGAGAGTATTTTCAAAACATTTATCTATTGGGCAATAATAACAGAAAATACACTCTTAAAAACAGCATAAATATAATACGAATTACATTTATAGAGTAATATAATAACCAGGAGACAGTTGAGAAAAAGTTGTTCAATCAGTCTTATCTGGTTGTGAAAAGTAAGTGATTTTGTTATATAAAAAATGTTAGGATATGTTTTTCCTTCTTCACATAAAGAGGGTCTGTAAAAGGTGCGCAAATTGTAATTTGAATGTTAATTATTTGGAGTAGGTAAGTTTTAGGTCTCTTTTGTTATATGATAACAATTAAATCACTCCAGCTACATTCCATATTTAAAAACGAGGTTGTACATCACTGTTAAATCCAAATATATGAAAGCTACAAATCTCCCGCTCACACTGTAAACCATGCATTGGTGTGCATGTGACGATTTTACACATTATATTTCGTCTCAATGAAACAAAAAATAAAATCAATAATGCACTTGATCGTCACGTCTTCCCTGTCTTTCTGTTGATAATCAACTGATTGTTAAACCAATCAATACATTTCTTCGGAAGTTAACTGCGTGAAACATCTATCGATCAGTCAATATATTAGTATTAAACTGATTTAAATGTAGGCTACGTGACAAACAAATCGCTGTTATCATTCCATTCTATATTGATAACTTTCATGTAGGTGATTTACACTCTAAAAATCAGCATATTATGGGTCGAGGGTTAATTACAATCTCAATGTTCCATTTTAAACCTTAAGGCTTTCGTTGGCAAACATGAAAACTCACTCAAAGTTAATTTTTAATGTAATCTCCATAGAAATTTGATAAGAATTTTCATGAAATTGAAGTGCAATTACTTTTATATGCTGGCACATAAAATGATGTCGACTCATTCTCTTCCATGCCGCAGTGCATTAAGTGATTAATTCAGTTCAGTCAATGAAATCGGTGTTGTTGTTGTTGTTGTTGTTGTTGTTGCTGTTGTTGATTTCGTCTCCTTCATTGTTTTCTCCCTTCATTATTGTCCCTTAACAATATTTCTAACTTCGAATTTTTATAATCACTTTCGTAGATTTACTGTTTCCTAATCGGCTGTCGTTGGCTTCTTTCCTTCGGATGTCTTGGTCTTGTTTACATCAGTAAACACATCTCCTTTTACACATCTTGAATCAAAACACATGTCGAAGATTTACAAGAAAATGGAGAAGGGGGAATGGGATCGAAAGTTTCCTATATGGAAAATACCAACGGATTGTAGTTGAAGGTTGGGCGGAGAAATCAAAAAGAAAAACCAGGAATTGTTTAAGATTTATACCACTCATATTTCGAGCGAAAAACATGTCGATTCATTTATGTTTCAAAGTGGAAACGGGTTAGAAGCTCGGAGATAAACAAGATGAAAGCGTTGGAAAGTTGTCGCCAGTATGTGTGGAATCTGGAGCTGGCCAGATTTCGAAACTGGTCGCCGATTTTCAGCCGTGTGTTGAACACGTGCCGGCACCATAACAGATTCAAACAATTTCTCCAGTGACTTTTCTTTCGTTTTCTTCTGTCATTTGTATGTAGGCCCACCAATTTGTGCTGCAAATTATGTTTATAACACTGTAAAACGTCTGCATAAAGTAATAGTCCGATTAAGCATGTTTTACGTAAAACTGTGTATTTTATTGTTCATATGTTTTTTGTTTAAAATCGTAACTTTTGTGAACGGAAATTGAACCCAAACTGATAGAAATGTACCATAATGCTTAATTGTTCTCTCCACACGTTATAGACCGTCACCTAATCCATCAAGGCGAAGAATCAAGACCCAGGGACCCTGACCTCTTTTGAAATTTATGTTGCTAAATATTTCAAAAGAGAGAAACAAAAGACTTTGGGAGTTTGGGAATGTTTGGTGATGGAACACCATTGCACGAAAGTTGTGATTGAACACGCGTCATACTATATCATTAGCTAATCAAAATATAAGGCTTCATAAGTATACACATACATCTTTGAAAGTCCTGGGAAGTGTACTCTAGTAGTTCCACTGATTGTTTAATGAATTAAAGCTCCGTGGTACTGTAAGTATAGCACAATTGCAGCTTTTGTGGGGGGGGAGAGATGGCCCCCTCCCCTTGCGCTCAAGGGGGGGGGGGGGGGACCTGGGCCGTCTTGTTATTTGATTAACTGTTTTTCTTACACCAAATAGAAGTTAAATGAGATTTTGTTCTTGATTCATTGTATTCAATTTTTTAAAGAAAAGAAACTATATTATTCAATTTTGGTTTTTATTTCTGCTTTTTAGGGAAAATTGGGAACTTATTGTTGTCACTGAAATGAAATAAAATAACCTTTGCAAGATATAAAAATTATGTAATCTTTATTGTATAACTTGTTCTTAATCTGTATTTGTGCAATATACATTAAATAATATTATAAATTAATATTCATCTAAAATGACCTTTGTAAGATGTAAAAAGTTGTATTTAATGTACATTTTATTCAACTCGATTTTTGCAAACAAAGAGGGCAGAAAAGGGGTCTCTTTTACTTTTTTGAACTTGCAAAGGCTATACCCTTTCTTTCGATCAGAAATGTTACTCTCCTTATATTACTGATTCATGTTAGAAAAGATCTACTCAACCAGTAAGTTAATCTCTGTTCATCGATTTTATAGGCATGGTCATTTTGGTAATGTGTATATAATGTTGTGTTTGTTTAGGTTTTATATCATTTCGCATAAAAACCTATCATATTGCTGGCTGTGATATCTGTAGACAAACAGAAGGATTAAATGTCTGAACTTTTCATGCTTTATTTAGTTAAAACCCAATGGTTCCGTCAGGTTCAGAAGACATGACGGGGGACATAACGACTCTAAATAATGATAATTTAATTCTACTTTCGTCACGATTCTATGTGATTTATTGTCTTTTTAGTCGACCATCCCATTTCTCTCACCTAAAAATTGTTTGATACTCTTTGATAATTGCTGGAAACAAAGTTGTGTCCACAAACCGAGAAGGGTGTTAATATTTACGATGGTTTTTTCCTCTTAACCTTTGACCCTCTCCCGGGTTGGATGTAGCCGAAAATACGACATCAAAAGTTCGTGTGGCAAAAAGGATACTATATAAATACCTCAGAGATAATTTATTTTGAACTTTAAACCCTTATCGCCCCCTTCTGAGATGAAATATACAGCCATGATGAAGGGATGTTGTAAAAATAGATAATAAATCTTCCTTTCAGAGTAGATCTTTAGTTCTGTATTCCCTCTGTGAGTCTGAATCTATCTTAGATCTAAACGTAAAGTTCGTTTCATTTGTTTCGGCAATTATTGTTAAAGGTAATATATAGAATTATATTTTAGTTTTCAAACATAACAATTACCCAATAAAGTTTACATCAGTTAAATACTTTAAAATAAATTAATAGTATTTTTTTAATAGTAACTTTACAATGCAATTTTTCAAACAATTTAAAACTGATTTATATTTTCATATTTTGCATTTAAAACAAAATCATTCCTTTTTCAAAGCATACTCATAGAAATCCTAGTCTTTTTAGAATACTCGAAGAAGTATTTAGTGTTTCTCCCCCGTTATCAGCAGCTATCAGTATACGAAAGTCAGGTTGAATCCCATTTTTGTGATTTCTATCCTCGGTATTGTTTGCAACAATTATTTCGACTGATGAACAGTCAAGTTTTCAACCAATAAATAACTGTAGAGTGGAACTCTCAAATTAGCAAATTTTAATTGCGACTATTTGTTTTTCTCTGAATAGAATAGAAATAGAATGAATAATATTTTATTTAGAAAAAGCTGAAAGGAGAAACGTCAAACAAAAAAGAAATAAACAAGTTTGTTAGCACATCGGTGTATATCAAATCTGTATATGAAACCATTTTGTTTTTGTTTCGAATGCTAGTCCAAGTGTTACCTTTAAACTATAAACGTGATCTCCCTCATCACTCGGCAATCTTGCCTGTCAGCACTGTATCTCCTATGATTAAGTAGCGGTCGGTTGCCTTAGCCGCCTCGTTGAGAAAATGGAAGATGATCTAAGCACCAAAAGATGCGGAGGAGTCGTATTGTATACAGCGATCATATGACCATTGGTCCACCAGGAAGGAGGAACCACTGATACCCTATTCCTCGTGATCGCACCCCTCTTGATGGCCCGGTCACTGGTGGTGAGGTAAGACGCATTGGGTGGTTCGTGTGTCCTGAGAAATCGGTTCCGCCTGAGCATCGTGCGGACATTTCTCAACTTATCTCTTTATTTATTAGATTATATTTATAGAAGTCAAATCATGATCAACAAAGCTGTTTTTCATCAATTTAATGATTAAGGACATACAACAATTAATTTAAAAATAAAAACACTTCAAATAGAACAAACCAATACAGAAATAGCAACAATAATAGCAATACACAGAGAATCAGAAATGAAATCACGGGAAATAAATTTCTATACGGGTTAACTTTAGTTTTGTCTACGATACTCATTTATCAGCGAGCGTATTACGTATAATTAGACTCGTACATGTGAAAAGAAGGAGAAAAACAAGGTTTCATGAAACATCAATCAAATTGCAAGAAAACAAGCAACCGGTTCACTTCTACTTTGGTATTCATCATCTTCGCCCCTGCAGTGCGCAAGATGCTTCGATTTCATTAATTATGTCCTAAATTATGTACAGGATTTGTTTATAATTCCTGATGTCATGTATCACGCGAATGCATTCCGTTCAAAAGCTCTATACTGATTCACCCATGTATCAATGGAAAAAACACAAATGGTCACTGAACCTTACGACTCGCACGTCATGACTAAAACCGGCATTGATACTTAATCTCGTAAATTAATAGCTACACTGAATACAGTCGCGTACGGTAATAGTAATGAAATGATATAAGCTATAAATAAAACATTAAATCGAAATAAATAGATATCAGTGCAATACTGACAAGTGAAATACCTACCAAATTTGTCTTCTTCATTGAGCCTGAATTTATCGGATCATGTAGGATATATTGACTTGAGGTGAATTTGATTAAATCTTAATCTATGACGTCAATTTTTATTGGATTGTCAATGGCGCGAAATTACCCAGGTCAGTTTTGCTATTCCTTTTTCACAGGACTCACTATACTTACGTACATTGCTACCTTGAGTATCCAATATTTCAGATAATGGTGGCTCAAAATGTTTAAACATAAATATACTTCAAGGACACCACCAAATAAAATGACTATTTATAAGATAATAAATATTTACATGGTTGATCCTAGATAGTTGTTTGTGAATATCCGGAAGATTCAAATGATGCTGGTATCAACTCTAAACAGACATTTCCTGTGCACCGATTGTAACTGTGCCCTGATTTTGAAATACGAAAGTGAAAATGATTCCCGCGTGCATATCTAATTCGTATTTGTGTTTTTTGTTCATTTGTTTCTTGTTTGTTGTTGCCCAGACATATTACGTGGTCTTTCAGGTTGTTGTTGTTGTAGGTGGTGGTGGTGGTTTTTATGGCGTTTTCCATTGTCGTTGGATGATTTTCGCCAAAACATCAATTTATAGATTAAAAAAACAATCCTTTTATTATGATTTGTGACCTATGGGTTTTTGTTAAATCCCGGTATATTAAGCAAATATTAATCGACTACGAGGGTAATGGTACAAACTATCATCGCCTCGGTGATGTCTCGGGGCTTCTATCATCCCATTGCCCGAGTAAAGGAGATTAATATTTGTTTTATATCCCACATCGGCAATAAGGTCTATTTACAGGGAAATTTACATAATTAAAAGAACTGATTCTGCAGACAGTTTAGCTTCAGCTAGATTTCACAAAGCACAACATGCACACATGTAATAAAGTCGATGCTCGCTCATCTGACATTGAAATTGACATTGACATTTCGCGTAACTTACTTTGCTATGCGCTATACGCTTATTCAATGGGCAAGTGGGGCAGCAGCAAAAAAATACTTTACAAAAGTCCTACCGCAGGGAGATAGTACTTATCCATCATTGATCATGTGATCTCGTTTTGACCAATCAGATTGCAAGATTCTTAGTATGCGGGATATAATGGCAGTTGCTGTTTGTATTGATCAAATAGTTGTTTACCTTCGGAAGAAATTAAAGAACGTTGCTCGAAATTATGTAAAGTATCATAATAGAGCTTTTAAAAGAGAACATAATATGTTATCCACATCATTTAAGCCCGGTTTAGATAAATCAGAGGTCAAAGTGTATTATCATACAAATATGAAGCTTTCGCAATTCTGCCTATTGAGAAGCAGCATATAATATCACATCAATAATTCCTTGACTTCTCAGCTGTGTATCTCGTTCTCATGACAAATCCCCTACCACGATGAATATGATAATAATATGGCGATTAACATTGAGCAGTTCCTCTTGTCTTATATTAATATACGTAAATAGCCAATTTAAGCTTGGTTGCGTTTCCGCTGGATTCAATGGGACTGCCACTTCAGCTGTAACTTTGGAATGAATTCCTTTCCGCCAGCTAGGTACGCAATAAAATTGACTACATCTGGGTCAAAAGAGTGGCGCTTGCAGTCAATCTAATGTCTTGTCAATAATATTAGTACTTAGCTTGTATTCGAACTCTCATCCATTCGTGCATTCAGAATCTGAAGGGAGTTAACTATTCTGTTACAGTATTTCAGTCCTTGCCCTTCTGCCTTTTTTCTGACTCTAAACGGATGATTTGTTCAGTGTATTGTCCTGTGACGTATTGTATTGTCTTTCAAATGCCGTTGGAATTTAACCCTTTCATTTTTTTGACCTGCAAATAGGACATAGTACCTTTAAATTAATATGTATTAGATCATACACAGATCATGTTCTCCTACCAAATATGGTATGGAGCGGTCTTTTGAAGTTTGATTTTGATGCTGGACGCTATTAAACAAGGACATTCTGCATCGTATGTTTTAAGGGCATCTAAGAACTCAAAAATACGAGAGAGACGAGGGCATCCCATTTGTCTCCTCCCCCTTTCACATTTGGCAACATTCAAATTTCTTTTTTATAAATAAATAATAATATGGTTATTTATATAGCGCCGGTATCCGTCAGGTTCTGACGCTCATGGCGCTTTACACATATTACCCTGGTCGTAGCCGAGTGCCAAAGTAATTAGCGCTCAAGCATATCAGGTACCCATTTACACCTGGGTGGAGAGTGGCAAATGTAGATCAATGTCTTGCCAAAGGACATTAGTGCATTAGGCGGGACTTGAACCCCGTACCTTGTGATCTGCAGTCGGGTGACTTATCCACTAGTCCACAACACCTCTACACCTCTTTTGCTTCTCCTTCCTCGGTAAAGATTTTCAAAATATTTTTTCATCCCCTTTCTCAATGTTACTACATTTTTTCCACTTTGAGTTTATCGAAACTGTGATGTCCCTTTTTATATAAAAACAAATGACATGTTAGAAGAATTTAAGTGAGTTCACTCTTCTCAAAATGCAAGCACCCTCCCCCCCCCCCCCTGTTAACCTGTATTTCTGCATTAAAAATATGTTATTAATTTGGATTTTATCTTCGCTATGTCTCTAAAACGATGACACCTCATGTAATCCCGGTTCAGTCAGAACACGAAAAGTAATATTCGAGTCTGCACCAAGTACAGCATTCGCTTGATAGGCCTACTAATGTGTTTTCTAGTAAGATCCATTGAGGAAGCACAATCAGTTCATTTCCAATTCCTGCACGGTTCCTCCAAAGCCTTGACCGTCTTCTTTTGTGTTCCTTCGAATTCTTTTTCAAATCAATAATCATGTTCTGATCAGGATGTTCGGTCTCTACAGTGCCCAGGATGTCATGTACGTAATCTCGACATACTTCACAACATATTAGCGGGAACATGATGTCTTCATTTACAGGTATTTCCCTTAATTTCCGCGCTCTGTATCGAGGTTACACGAGATTGTCCCTGATTCAAGACTGCAAATCAACCAGACAACCAGGTCGGGATGTCGTTTGGGGAATTCACCAACAGGCTGCAGATATGTATTCTGACAGAAAGGGAGAAAAATTATGAGTCCTCATTTAGATATATCAGTATGAAAATTACAGAGAACAATCTCTTGGCTTAATGGACATGTTTCAGAGCCGCTTATGTATGCCAGAGTGCTGATTGTTGTTCATCATCCCATTCGTGGAAATCGAATCCTGTGACTAGAATTTCAAAGTAACATTTTTTAAATAGTCCTGTCTTTATCAGCTCGAGTTGATACTTAGGTTATCGGGATATCTGACTGGAACGTAGACAGATAATATTTATTAAGTGATCTACGTATTTCTGAAATGATTTATTTCTCAAGATATTTTTAAGATCTGTGTGCTTGTGCATTAGAGTGGTTGTTTCTGTTTATTATTATCATTATTATTATATTTATTATCGTTATCATGATTATTATTACTATTATTATTGTTGTTGTTGCTGTTTACCAAGGTTATTATAATGATTGTTGTTATCATCATCATCGTTAAAAAAAGGGGTCAAGTCCGTTTTTTTTTTTCTCGAAAGACATCCCTTGACAAAAATCACTTGGTGCCTATATACCAAGTGCAACCTTATATTATACTTTATTTTTCTACGTTTTACTGCCCCAATTGTTTTCATAATGAGTCTCGTCGTGCCTAATATAGCTTTATACTGTATACTGCATATCAATATGGTAACATTGTTATTATCATTATGATCACCATTGATATTATTAGTTTTATTGTCTTTGTTGTTGCTGTTGTTTTTAGTTATACGTGACAATAACATTACAATTTCATAGAATTTCAGCAAAAAATATCACGTGTAGATTTGGGTTTCTAGCCCTGCAAGAAAACCCGATGAGTGGAGCTGATTTTGTGGCAGGAAAAGCACAGTCTCACATATGTTCGTGTTGGACTTTTGAACGGATCATTAACAAAGCATTGGTTATTTTATTACCTCTTTCATCATTTGCAAGTATTTAAATAAGACATGTCAATCATACACTCGGTGTTTTGACGAACTTGTAATAATTTGCAAACGAACGAATTGTGATTATATTCAAAGTTGATCTTTATTTAATACCACACTTAATTTGTAGTTAATAAAGAAACTAAATAATCTCTTTTATTGACAGCGTCAAATTTGACAAATGAACTATGAGAACATTTTTCATATTCAGTACGAAAGAGGTTAAAAGTCAATGGCTTATTTCGGCAAGCGGCAGAATCAAACGCCATTCTCATGGCTTTCTCAGCTGCGAAAAAGGATAATTGCAATGGGATTGGGTTAAACGTATGTTTATTCTAGCTAAAAACCATATTTTAAAATGCCCTAGCGAAATATGCGATTTAATGAAAGCTTGTTGATTGTGAGATGATGTAATTGATAACCGGTAAGAAGAGAAAGACTTTTCTTGATGTATTTCATGACGGCAAGTAGCCTAAAATATCCGTGAACTCTAATGGCAAGGACAATTTTCTACAACAATCTTTATATTTTGATATCAGTTACCACAAGATTGCGATACTTAAGTTTTGAGGAAAAGGTTGTAGATATAATAATAGTAGTAGTGGTAGTGGTAGTAGTAGGAGGAGGGGAGGAGGAGTAGTAGAAGTAGTAGAAGTAGTTGTTTCAGTAGTAG
>JAVYIG010013011.1:0-49854 GCA_035222895.1 Strongylocentrotus droebachiensis | reverse complement strand
GTTAAATGAACGCATGCATCATTTGTATAATAATCAGAAGATTCAGCCCACGAATCCAGTCATAAAAATTATCGTTTAAAACCATATGAATAATTATGCGTACCAATTTTTCACTAGCTGCAGTCAAAACTCTTTTGAATCCAAGATATAAGATGGCGACGTCGCGTCGTCGATCGGGAATTCAAATATGGCTCGAGAATGCGCATTTGGATGACGTCACGAAAGCATGCGCGCGCATGCATACAGCCTCACTTTCAAGTTGACTCACTTTTTTCTTCTAAAATGCTCTTATGTCGATCTTGACTCATTTTTTACGACCATGTGAGTCAGTCGAAGCATTTTGCAAATGCGTCAGCTCATGATTGACACACTGGTGAAATATAAATGAGTCAATAGAGACTCATTGGTTGTTACTAATGAGTCAATTTACACCTGACTCACGAAAATTATGCTTAAATGTGTCAAATGACTCACTTTTTGTTGTGGGTGTATTGTCTAAAATCGGGTTTAAAGAAGGAAGCTAGTATGTGGTCTAAGATTTCCTTTAGACCCGGGGTCTGGTTTAACTGAATCAGTAGAATGTGGACCTTAGAAGTTACATTTATTATTTTCATCAACCAAAAACAAGACTTTTAAGAAGCCTACGTACACTAGGGCCCAACCATGTAACTCTCAATATCACCTCCTTGTACAGGGCCTATACTGTATTTACACTTAATGACGTAGTTGCTATTTATGCAACTTCGATGAGTGATAAAACTACTGCTAAATATTGTAGATTAATTTCCTTTTTCTGTACATTTTTAGCTTGCCACAGTTCAGGGGATTATTGCAACTGTGATAATTCTAAGCAATGGATGACGGACGAAGGCTTCTTGAGGGACCTAACTCGACTCCCGGTCACCAGACTACATTTTGGAGATACAGGATATGCACATGAAAAGACTAACTACGAACTTGGATATCTCGAATGTCAATGAGGACTTCATTCAAGAGGAAGATTTTTATTTTGTCTTTGCAAAGTATTCGAACACTGGGAGGGGGGGGGGGTGGGGGTCCTTTAAAGCAAAACCCATCAAGGCCGTCGATCCGTCTTCAGGATGATAAAACATGTTTTAATCATGCTGGATGGGGGGGGGAGGGGGGAGGGGCGTTTTGCTATTATGTGTCTTTGAGATAGTTCCTAAAGCTATAACTTATTTAAGTGCCACATTTGTATATATTACGCTATACAAAATTAACATACAGGTGGTACACATAGGCCTACATTAGATTGAAAGATTTTCAACAAAATTGTTGGGCAGATATTAGGGGCAGGTTATTTGCCCTATAATTTGAATGAACAACGATGTGTCTCCTACATGCGAAATTCAATTTAAAGTCGTTTATCAATGCACGACGCCTCAGTTTGGCGCTATAATGAAAATGGAAAAAGGGAAAAAACAAACTCTTGGCGAGGTAATTTTTGTTGATGTTGCTATTGATCAGGATGATGTTGACTACATTCCTAGGGCAGTGGCATAGTAGTGGCACACCTCTACCTGATAATGATATAGGTGTCTATTTCATTTTCGGAATAACAAACCCTATTTTTTTCTCGAATTACTCAGGATCCATAATGCAAAATAGAACGACTCTCCTCTTATAGAAGCACCAATTAATGCGAAACGTATAAACTTACCTGATTCACATGGTTACAAACCATAGCACAACTGCCAATTAAAGAGTTGTATTTATGTTCTTCCTGTCGTTTCTAAATCCTTCAAAACATCATTTCCATCATTTCTTCAATTCATCCCAAAATGAGCCAATTTGGACCCCCCCCCCCCCCGCAAATAAAAAAGACGCAGAAAAGGGTGGTTCCTTTGCTAAATATACTAGTTCCCGGTGAGCTCGGCCATTTTGCCCCCCCCCCCCCCACACCCTTTGAGACCATGATCTAGATACGCCACTGCATCAGCACTACCACGAAAGGTCTATATATGAATTTATCATTCCAGTTTTTATAGGCTACTTTTGAAGAAAAAACCCAAACAAACCAACATATTGGTTCTAAACTTAACTCACATATTGATAAAACATATATATAAATGGTCTGTTGTATTACGATATTTCTGACCATTTTCCGATATTTATTATTTCTAAATTTCACTTTGTTTAAAAAAAATGACTAAAAATATTTGTGCAATGTTTAGAAACCAAACTAAACAAAACATTGAATAATTAAACTTAGGTTTAGCCCAAGAAGAATGGGTCGCTGTATTATGTGTATCTAACGTAAATGTAGCATATTACAAAATTTCTAAAAATTATATCATATTATCATCATAAGAATATACCCTTTGTCAAAATGAAAACAAAGTTAAAAGGCCAAACAACCATGGATTACTAAGGGTACTTTGCGTTCCATAGTCGCTCGTAGCCCTTGCAAGTCAATGTAACAACATGCTTAAGAAGTATAAAACGTTTCAGAATCCTGTTACATCCCTTCTACGATTGTCCAAGAAGTTATATTACCCCAACGGCATAGAAAGTAATCAAACTAACAGTAATTTATTATGGAAAACTGTAAAGGAACTCTTAGGCAAGAAAAATACAGTAAGTAATGAATGTTTCTTAATTAATGAACAGCTAATAACAGATTCAATTGAAATTTAAAAAGCTTTTAATGAGTATTATATACCTCACTTAAGTAATCCAGCAATCTGATTGGTCGAAATTGCATTCATAAACTTTAACTGTTCCCGAAAATTCGCAGTAACCATGGTTAAAACATACATATTTTCCCAATAACCATGGTTATTGGGAAAATAGGTCAGTCTCCATGGTTACCCCATAGGTTTACATGTTAACAAATGGTTTGAGCGATCGAGGATACCGTACGTGTGCGAAAAATTGGTCGTTATTTTCATACAAGACAAGACAATTCCAAACAAGACAAAAATGGCTCAAGAATCTCTCCCAAGATTTCAACTTATCAAATGCAAGACTCGCTGACAGCAAGAACAATAAAAAGGGTACGTGAAATTATCCATAAACATGTTCGTGTAGTTGCTGAGAAAGCATAGACGTATAGACTCTAGACGAAAATAGATCTAGTTGTCAGCGCACCCGATGTTGTGTGTTAAAATTATTCCCATAGAGATTGTACGCAATGCATTTCTCTATGCAGTCTACGTGCATTCCGCGACCATGCAAAAAAGGTCAAGTTTTTTTTTCAATTCGAGATTCAAACCTTTATAATCTGTTGTGATCCTGAAGGTGATACTCAATAAGTGAGGTGTCATATGAAAGCGCAGGTTCTTCTCCATATTCCCCACAGGGCCGGCCCACCCCCAAAATTGTAAAAATATCTTGCTTAGACTAGAATCTAGATCTAGTCTACTCTCAAAGATACACTCATAAAAACAACCGTGCAGATAAGGTGGTGTCATAAGTTGACTCTTTTGTTTTCGGCATATAAAAGTATTAATGACTGCTTTAATATTCGAGAAATAGTTGTTTTTATATGCTCTCGGGAAGGTTACAATTGGGCTATTGCCCTCGGCACGCCTCGGTCAATAGCACAATTCTAACCTTCCCTTGAGCGTATAAAAACAACCATATCTCTCAAAGCAGTCATTAATACTATACTATAAAGATGTACGCCCTAGTTTAGCAGCTAACATCGATTCAGGTGACATGGACTACAATAACATTATTTTTTACTCCAACCAATGGTTATGAAATCATTAATGTGGTCAACACCTTAATTCTACCAAATACTTAGTAGTACAAGTGTTTACTTATTGAAACAAATAATCTTTAATATCGTACCCCCCCCCCCTGACATATATATTTAACCTATCAATTTGAACGGGTGTATGCCCAAATTTTCTTATAATCGCTAAAGTGATTCCTATTTATAAAAAGGACGATTCCTCAGTAATAAGTTGTTATTGGCCAATATCATTATTACCAAGTATCTCAAAAATTCTTGAAAAAATAATATGTAAAGGACTTATCACATTCTTACAAAAAAATAATTGATTGATTCCTAACCAGTTCGGATTAAAGGGACTTTGTAACAATGTTCAGATGAGAGATAGTGGTGCTAAGGTAGTGACTTCAATGCTAGATGTACACTTAAAGATAATCTGAAAATTTGAGCGAAAACGGACCATTATTCATGGTACAAATTGGGAAAAACTGATCTGGGCAGCGTCTCACGAAACCGTCATAAGTACAAGTTCACCGACATCCCATTGACACGCGTGTATAACACGCGTTTCAATGGGATGTCGGTGAACTTGTAGTTATGACGGTTTCGAGAAACGCTGCCCTGATCGTTTCCTTAATTCTCCCAACTATATTATTACAATTTAATTACATTTTAGGTGAATGGAAATCGTCACAAAGCAATAAAAAGGCTCTACATTCCATTCCAGACATTTAAGTGTTGACAGATTTTTTATAGCCTGTTTTATGTCTTTTTTTCATGGAAAAACGGTTGGGTAAATTCAAAAATGGTTGGGAGAATTTACTGTTAATCACTGTTAGAGGGTGTCATACATCGACTCCTTTAAATAAAACCATAGATATCTTCGTGGTTTGAGAATTTTTTCAGGATTTTTTGCATGTCAGAGGGTTAGTACAGTAGAAGGAATATAGTAAGTAACATTTTATACAAAAATTAAGCAATTTTTTTCATCAACTTTCAACAATGTTACCAAGTCACTTTAAGTATCGGTCATTCTACCGATTATGCAATTTTGCATATTTATGATAACAAAATTGAGGCTTTTGCGAACAGTGAACATATTATTGGAGTATTTGTCAAAAGCTTTTGATACGCTTGATCATAAAATATTAATTCATAAATTACAGTACTATGGCGTAAGAGGTCAAGCTCTTTCATGGTTTACTAATTATTTACAATACAGACAACAATACTTATCTTTTCAAAAACACGAATCAAACACATTAACTGTTAAGGGTGGAGTACCATAAGGATCTATATTGGGTCCATTGTTATTTATTATTTATATGAATGATATTGTTGAAACATCTTCACTCTAAAATGTTATCATCTTTGCTGATAATACGAGTATTTCTTACTCCCATAAAAACTTTGATACGCTCATAACGCGGTTAAATTGTGAATTAATGACAAATTCTAGGTGGTTTAAATCTAATAAATTATCATTAAATCTAAGTAAAACAAATTGCATCTATTTTTAAAAGACTAATGTACATGATATGACGGCTTGCCTCTCATTAAAAAACAAGGAGTCACTGTTGACTCTCATCTAGATTTTAATGAGCATATACGTAATATAAATCCAACAGTATCAAGGAATATTGAAATACTGTATAAGTTTTTAAAAATTCTTTCTGAAAGATTTATGATTATATTATACAATTCTCAAATTTTATCACATGTGTTATTTTTTCTTTTTGTATGGGGTAATTGTAGTTTAACAAGAATTAATTCCTTATTTTTTGTTTCAAAAGATAACGATTCGCATAACTACTAACTCAGATTATTTATCACACGCGGAACCTTTATTTCATCGTTAAAAACATTAACAATACAAGATATTCATATTCATATTCATTTTTCAGACAAGCATTTTTATGTATAAATATTCTCATTATCTACCATTCCTATTTCACAACATTTACAGTTTTAACTCAAACATTCACACATATTCCACCTGGTTTTCAACAAATTATCACTTAGAAAATCCTAAAATAATTTTAGCCCAAAAGTCAGTAAGACCTCATGGACCAGATGTTTGGAACTCCTCACAAAATTCAATAAGGCATTGTTAATCTCTTTATTCTTTAAAAGCATCTCTAAAAAAACTCTTATATCGAGTATCCTCATAATTGATTTCGACATGCAGTAGGCAATTATCATTAATATCTCAAATTGTGGTCACATTGCAACTCGTTTTTGCAAATCTCGTATTCTATTTCGTATTAATGGTTTCCTTTATTGAAAAGGCTACATTTCTTTCCACTCCACCATACAACACAGAGCTACGTACACACACATACAAACACAAACACATGCACACACACACACACACATTCTCACATCAGGGCCTTTGTGGGGCACCTGATTGTGGGGTATTTCTGTGCGTTCCAGATATACCTTGTGGTCCCCTACTAGTGGGGTATGTACAACCTGGCGATAACAACCCGGCGGTGTGCTTACGATGTTACCATAAAAAAGTGTGCAAGTTTTAGCACACGCTCACAAAATGTCATTTATGGGGTACCACTTCTAATGTCCCGCAGGGCATAGGACACCGAATATACAGTCATTTGAAAGACTTTACTCTGTGGGGTCCTGAAAAAATACCCCACAAAGTAAAAATGCCTCACAAGGGGTATGTGAAGCGCACATAAAACCCCACAAAAATGCTGAGGTGAGAGCACACACCCGCACACACGCGCGCAAACACACACACATACACGTTCACGGTGTAAAACGGGGAACATGTGGTGAACCATACAAACCGATGACTCTTTTTCTTAAAGGATATACGACAAAATAAAGATGTTTTCAGATCACAATTAATGTTATAAGTATTTTATTTGGTCGTTGGGACTTCTATTTTAAACTTTGAAAAAATCGAGGACCTCTCATACTTTCATTTAAACTAAGGACACATATGACTTCAGGTACTCCTTATTATTTTCTTTGGGGACCGAGGACACACCCACTTATAAAAGATTTCCCCCTGGAAATCGAGGACACATACTGTATATAGCTTTTTATGAGCTGACTATTCTTTTTCCACTGAAACCGAGGACAAACACATTCTGTATAACATATTAATTGAGACAAGGACACCACACTGTATAATATTCCCCCATGAGGACCGAGGACAAATTTCTGTACTAAAATACCAAGTAAACCGAGGACACATACCTCATAAATTCCGCTAGGAACTGAGGACCTACATTGTATGGTGTATAAGCCTTGGTAAGGAACCGAGGACACATGCTTTACTAACTTCTTCAGTGAACCGAGGACACATACCTCATAAATTCTGCTGGGAACCGAGGACCTTTGCTGTATCAGCTTTGCTAAGGAACCGAGGATACATACTGTTACAATGTCCTAGTACCGAGGACACATAATTTATTGAAATCCGTAGGAAACGAGGACACTATATGTATTTTTGTATATGTCTTGTATTACCTTTCCTTAGAAACTGAGGACACATACTGTAGGCCTATTTTAATATTCCTTGGGAACCGAGGACAATTACTTATCAATTTTCAAAGGGCTCTGAAAACATATATTTTGATGATTTTCCTAGTGACATACAGTACTTTTATGTCCAAAGGTAACCGACGAGAGGTATTGTATTAATTTGCCATTGGAAGCAAGGGTTTCTAATTAAGCCAGGTCAATGAGGTCATATGATAAAATGTGATGCTAACTTTAAAACAAAATTTCCTAAGACATCTGAAAATGTTGACCCATAAAATAATTCAGGTATACATATTTGAATGAATATGAAAACAATGAGCACGTTAAAGTAACTGTCGCAACTGATTTTCATTGTGCATTTGTGTTAAATAAAGAAGAAATAATTATTGTTTTGTCTTGTTTCTTTCTCTCTTCTCAGTACTTTTATGTCCAAAGATAACCGACGAGAGGTATTGTATTAATTTGCCATTGGAAGCAAGGGTTTCTAATTAAGCCAGGTCAATGAGGTCATATGATAAAATGTGATGCTAACTTTAAAACAAAATTTCCTAAGACATCTGAAAATGTTGACCCATAAAATAATTCAGGTATACATATTTGAATGAATATGAAAACAATGAGCACGTTTATCTAACTGTCGCCACTGATTTTCATTGTGCATTTGTGTTAAATAAAGAAGAAATAACTATTGTTTTGTCTTGTTTCTTTGTTTCTTCTTTATCACTACATGCACATATTAAAAATTGAGGTATTTACTACTCACTCATCATCTCAACACTCTCATGACAATTTATCCAAGATGTCAGACTTCATATATTACAAGCCAGTGCTACAATTCATTCAAAGTCGTGCAGTACTGGTGTAGGCCCTTACAAGATTTGTTTTAAGGGGGGGGGGGATTCCCTCTTATTGTACCCTGGCATAATGGCAAGGTGAAGACCCCCCCCCCCCTTTTTTTTTTGCGTGATTGTCTAATCGGCCTGGTTAATGGTTCTACAGTTATAATAGTTCCGACGACACAGCCTTAGAAAACAGTGTAAAACATTAGTTATACAGTATTTTACGTTTCTTTATAACAATGAAACAACCATTTAATCAGAAAAGGTTAAACACAATGGAACACTTAAAAGGGTAACAAAATGGTATTGGTAACACAATTCACAGGATTATCATGGTCCTACAGTAATTGCCCTCATACTACCAATCAATTGAAACCCCAAATCCATCTTTATCAACGATAATAAATCATACCTGCGGAATGTAAACTACAAAACGAACAAGGTTCTGGAAAACTTGGTATTTGGTCATGAATAGAAAAGACGGCTTCATCTCTGTTTATCATGTCAGAATGCTGCTTCAATGTTACACGATCTTCAGGTACATGTATAACATTCTCATGCAACGACATTAAGATGAGCCCCTCAGATACAATCAAACAATTATACATAAGAGGTACTAGATTAAGACACTTTTAAAACAAACAAAACTTGTAAAATATTTTAAATCCCAAAGAAGATCGAACGATCTTCAGGTCCATGTATAACAATTTTCATGTAACGACATTAAGATAAGCCCTTCACATACAATCACACAATTATACATAACAGGCAACAGATAAAGGCTGTTTCAAAACAAACAAGACTTGTAAAATCTTTTAAATCCCAAAGAAGATCGTTTGATCTTCAAGTACATTAATAACATTCTCATGTAACGACATTAAGATACAGCCAATGTAAGCCTTTCAGATGCAATCATATAATTATACATAAGAGGTAACAATTCAAGGCTATTTTAAAACAAACAAAACTTGTAAAATCTTTGAAATGCCAAAGAAGTTTTTGAATGTAAAAGTAATAGCTTAACAGTTGAATACACAAACTACATGTGTACTAATAATATGCATATATAATAGCGCATAATATAAAAGGTCGTTATTAGCTTTACATATAGATACAAAAAAACATACAAAAGATGCAAGAAATATTAAAATTATTAAAACAAGGAAAACTTATCAAACAAAAATTATAAACAGCCTCTACGCACTTTTCAAAGCAAACTGAATCAAAAACAAAAAACGAAACATATTGTTCAATTTGATAAAAGAAATAAGATTACTGTAAGAACAGAAGAGTAATAGAATTATGATATGGGATATATAACAAATGTCATAGCTGAAATTATATTGAATAATTAAATAATAACATTTACTGAAAAACGTTTATTTTAGAAGATTTTTGAGTAATAAGAGAGAACCGGCATCACGGCTGTACTGTAGGAGACTGTTCCAAAGGGAAATGGCCATTACAGTGAATATGCAGTTACCATAGTACTTAGTATGGGATTTCGGGATTTCGGGAGTTGAAGACGATTGCGCTGTTGGGATATCAAGGCAAGTGGAAAGGTTTCGTATAAGGGTGCATTAGATCCTGAATATAGGAAGGAGCCTGTTCTCTCAAAGCCTTACAGGTGAGTAGGAAAATTAAAAAACAAGCAACGTCATAAAAGAATATTTCCTAGGATTGTTATTGCAACCATGTGAATAATATTCAAGGCAAGTGACCATGTGGTATGTCTAGGCTATTTATCTTTATCATTATACATGTACTGTACAATTATGATATAAACTTGATGCTCCATTCTTCTAAATTTTGGTGTAAGCGGCATTTGATTTGAGTCATTGGCTTTGAAGAGAAAATACATATATATATATATATATATATCTATGATATATATATTAAATGTTTACTAAGTCAACAAACTCATGCTGCATTGATAGAATTCCCTTGAAAGCAACCATTCTTTGACTTGTACAACATAATCGCTTATTTTCTACATAACTACCTAATCAAACAAGTAACTTTTAAAAACAAAAATTTAGAAAATAATCTGTACAACTGTAACAATTATTAGAGTTTCATTTGTAGATAAGGTATCATAAACTTCTTAAGGGTTTGTTTTTGTTTGTTCTTGTTGTGAGGGAGGGGAACTGGTACAAATAACTGCATCCAGTGAAAGATAAGAAGAAAGGAAGTCATTTGCAAAACAGAGAGATTCTTTCAAAAGGTTCTGAGTGAGTACATTCAATTCCAGTTTTAAAAAGGGCAACAAAATACTTGTAAGACAATCGAATTATTATCCCAATGCTTTATGAGACCTACAAGGAATTGTCTCTATAAACAATGCCATCAACATTTGTTTAATTATGTATGTACTACTGTAGAAGTGTACTAATAAAATACACTGTACAAGAAATGTTCGCTTCTACCTGACAAGGTGAGATAAATGTCACTTTCTGGGAGTTCAATTATTATATGAACATGTAACAAATAATGAATATCACAAATTGTATTACTTTGCATATTTAAGAAGAGTTTTCTTATTATTTCGCATATAATCTTTGATGTTGCGCCATGTACGGGCATTAAGTACAGGATACTTGCTCTTCAATTCTTCGATTTCGAACTTTCCTGGTAGGCGAAGTGCTAGGACACAACTCAAGGTTCTTATAGCTCTGATCTCAACTTCATTCCACTTGCGCTTTGATGTAAGGGAGGTAATTCGTTTTGTGCAGGATGAAACGGCATCTGAATGAAACAGATAAAAAAGAAACAGAAATGGTAGTTAAAAATTGGACATTAATTAGCTGATTTTTAAACTGAAATTAGCTTAAAGGCGAAATATATGGAATTTTAGTGTGCACGATTTTTTTAAAAATTTCACCTGAAGCACACTTAACCAATCTCAGGCTAAAGGCCTTGCACAAGATAATGATAGTTAATATATGTGATTACATGATATTTGACACGTTCCTCTCCCATATTTGATGCGTTTTCTAGGTTCTCTACTGATTTTATTTGTCTTTTTAAAATTAAAAAAAGCAAAAAAAGCTAACAATAGTTTAAAAGCACTAGACGTGTAGACAAAAACACAGCTAACACAAGAAGCTTTTGGTGGGAAAACATATGTGTATACCGTCTTTGAAAGAGTTCTGAGTGGAGAATGCTGTAGAATTAACAATGATAAAATATGCTCTTTTAGCTCACCTGGGCAGCAAGCCCAAAATGCCCCCATTAGTCTGATACAATTGTTTGCAAACTTTGACGACCTTGGAAAATAACGTAATGGTGTTTTACTTCTTTAAAATGGGAAATCAACTCACGAGATTTTTGACGTTTGGGTTTATTTCGTTTCACTGCAAGTTGCCTCGTCTGATGCCTCTGTGTAGTTTCTCCAATGAAGTCTGCAAAAAAAACATTTCATTCAATGGTGTGATTAAAGAAAGCACAAAATTATCAATCCATGTATGTAGTTAGGAGAAAATTAAACCTAAAATCATAAATGCTCTCAAAGTAAATGCAAAAAGTTTACAATGAGAGTGAAACCCAGAAGTTATTCTATATTGATTTGCTATTCGATTTTTTTTTCTTGTTCATTGCTGTAGAAGTATCAAATTGGCAACACTTTTCATGACAATTTCGTGAGAAAAATGTGTATATACTTTTAAAATAGGCCTACAACAAGACAAGATTAATATACAGACATCAAGACAGATTTTAAATATATCTAGTTAACAATTATGCACAAGACACATGGAGGGTTAACTGTTGACCTGTTTCAGGAGAAATGGAAGTCAGCCAATGAAACTCCTACAAATGTTTCAGACTGTATTGGTTAAATGTCAAATACATGTACATTTAAATGTATAACGTAGCAAATGAATCAACTTTGGTGACTAAAGTAACCTCAGTGACACCACCATTTAGAGAGGCATAATTGAAATAAAAAAGAAGGCATTGTAATTGTTGACATCTGATCCATAACATTAACAAAAACAGCAGCATACATGTTCACCTACCAACATCATCAGAGCTGGAGGCAGCCTCATCATTATCAGAGCTGGAAGTGGCCTCATCATCAACAGTAGCTGATACACCAACAGCTGCCCCAGGGTCATTGCTCTCTTTGATGAACACATCCAAGGCTTCTAGCGATTTTCCCCTTTGTGCTGCAAGTTTGTCCCTTTCCATGAGGAGAAAGATCCTGGACAACAAGGTAACCTGCATTACTGGGTCTGGTAGTTGGTTATATTCTTTGTGCACTGTTATATTGTACCCCATGAAACCTGCAAGAAGGTCAACCTGATCTGGTCTCAGAGCCAAAAGCTGTGCTGCAGTAGCGACCTGTTTCCTCAACACTTTTGAGCAGGGGGAATGTGGGTTCTTCAGCCCAGCTTCGGTAGATATTTTCCTCATACAGTCTGATCCTCTGATGTGTCCATTACTCTGGTAATTTGCCCTAGCAAACACATACTCATTGGTTTCTGTTACAAGTTTTTCTCTGGCTACAATGTGGATTTCCAATCTCTCCTTCAATGTTGGTGTGAGCAAGATAGGCACATGCCTCCCTTCTTTCCCTGTCACTTCCACAACATCCATCATTCTACATAGGCTTTGTTCCATCTTTGAGAGATGTTCGTACTCCTCGTACTGTCTCTGTTCCGTGGCCTTACAGCTTCGCCTGTACTCTGCTATTTTCATCTTTGAGACTTGTCCGGCCCTTCTGCGGTTGAACATCATAAGCTCACAAAGAAGAACCTCATTCAAATTGTCCCAGGCTTTGTTACTAATGGTCTCATCTTGGCACATCTTCAGTGTGTTTATTTGCTCACTTCCTTTGGCTTCTAGGTAGTTCCTCATTTTCACAATATCCTCATTTGTGGGCAGAACCTCTCGGTCGATCTTCTTCGCTTCATGAAGTGTGCGTAGGGCATGTTTTGATACAAAAACATTCCAGTTGGAATCGCACAGGAACAGGAAGTCAACAGCTTCGCTGACACCAGATTTGTCTCCTCCCTCAAGGGCAACGCTTTTCAAGATGACTGCCAATTTCTTCAATGAATGCCCAAGTTTGCGGGCCAAAGATGGAACTTTGTAGAAATGTGTCTTTTCATCAAACTCAGCAACACCATGCACTGCTTTGCAAACTTCCTGAAACTTGCTGGGACAGATGAAATCTTGAAGAGATGCATTCGGTTTGCCAACTTGCTTTCTAAGCTGCAATAAGAGCCTCCCTAATCCTCGTAAGTTTGCACGGATGTAATTGTGCTGGTCCTTCAAGACCTTGTCACGGCCAACGTTCATGTACTCTCGCTTTGCAAATTCCTGGAGCAGTTGGTCACTTTTGCAAACTTGAAACACTTGGTCCCTCTTCATGTCATTGAATAATTCATTCACAGCCTGACTTATTCCGTTTGGGGGTGCCTTCAAGAGATCACTATGTCGCAAAATTCCGTTCCTCTTCCCTTCTACCTTGACCGGCTTTTCTTGACACTCATGCCTCCATAGATCTCGGCGAAGGTAGTATCCAAAACAATATGGGCAGGGGCCGTATTTGTCAGGATCTGCATGTTTTGATGAACGATATACAACTATGAGACTGCCACTCCTTTTTCTGAACACTTCACAATTGTGACGATGATTTCCCATATTACGAAGCCTCTTGAGATGTTGCTGTCTAGCTGTTCCTGTGAGTGACATAAATTTAGCGACTTCAGTCTCTTCTGCATGCTTATTCTCCAAGTGTCTTGCAAGTTCGGAGAAGAGGCCATAACAGTAGTAACAACATTGCTTTTTACTTTTATGCCCTGCATTCAAATTTGTCATTACTGTTATATCATGTGACTTAGCCCTATCAAATAAAGTATTAGTAGATGTTACATCATCACTTGATGTTGGTATGTTCTCTCTTGTGTCATAATCCTTTGTTTTTGTTACAGTTTGAGACACATCACCCCTTGAAATCACTGGTGTCTTCTTTTCTGAGTAGGTGGAACCAACTGGATTTCTACGCAAATGGTTGGAAAGTAGCAAATGCTCACTGTCACTCCCAGACTCACTGTCGGACTGAGGTGCATACTCACTGTCACTGTCTGTCTCGCTGTCTGTCTCACTGTCTGTCTCACTGTCTGTCTTGCTGTCTGTTTCGCTGTCGGACTGAGGTGTATAATCACTGCTACTGTCTGTCTCATTGTTTGACAGAGGTGCATACTCGCTGTCACTGTTGCTACCAATGCTACGGAGAGATAATGCATGGAAGTCCCCTGGAATCGGAATGGGACTGCCAAGAGTGACATAGTTATTAGGTACCCAAACTGAGGAAGACTCGACCCCATCATATCCATCGCATACGTTATCAGCATCATCCTTGACTGCCATGCCGTCTGTAGATGACTGAACAATATCGCCCATAACAATCATGCCCTCTGCAAATGTCTCAACGGCATCTTCAATACTGGTTATGACCTCTGTAGACAGCTCAACAGCATCCCCCTTGGCCAGCATGTCCTCTGTAGACCGCTCAGCAGCACCGCCCTTGACCGTTATGACCTCTGTAAACTGCTCAACAGCATCGCCTGTGACCAACATGACCTCTGTAGACCGCTTAACAGCATTACCCTTTACCGTCATGACCTCTGTATACTGATCGACAGCATCGCCTTTGGCCAGCATGCCTTGTGCGGACAGACCAGCAGAATTTTTTTTGGCCATCTTGCCTTCTTTAGGAGACTCAGTAGGATCAGCTCTAACCTAAATATAACAAGGAGTAGGAAAACAAGACAACAACAAAATCTAATTTAATTAGACGTTTCATCTAAACAGGTCGATGTTTTCACATATGACAGGTGAACATATTATCTGCATACTTAATACATGAAATATCTTTAAAACACACAAATAACCCCATTATTTATGATTGTTAAGCAGTCCACAGATAATAATTAGGCTCTAGCTGCCTCGACCCAAGATAGTATCACCTTTATCCATCTGAGATTTATTTAGGTGACCAACACATGCATGTGGAAATAATAATTAAAATCCCCAACAGATTAGATCTTGAGCTTAGAATACTTGTGGTATTGTGAAAATTGTAGCAATGAAGTTCAGACATTTATATTGTATAGATACATACATTTGCTCGAAGCTTAGACCCGTGCTATTTCGTTTTGTTTATCTATCGGACTAGTTCCATTATTACTAGACAACCTTACGTGAAACTTCACCCCAGGAAATGACTTTTTTATTCTGAGAGATTTATTATATTCTTGCCCATTAATCTACAAGGATCCCTACCAAAGTGTATAAGAGAGGCAAAAAGTAAGAATAATGTACAGTTTTTCAGCATGACATGGGCATCGCTATTTTCTTGATAACGTGATATACCATGTGAAGTCATTTATCAATTAAATGTATTCAAATTTATAAATGCTTTCTTCCCAGGTGTGTGTGGTGAGAAAGCATTTCATTCACCTGCTATTATCCTTTGTGCTTCAATTGCCAGAACGCAAATTGCATAAATAAGTTTGTGCTCTTCCGGGGTAAAGGTTTCTCATAAATGAAATAGATTTGTCAACTGCCATATTTTAGTATTTTAAAATGAACTACACATGTAGTTACAATTGTTCCCCTGTAATATATTCTCTTCTCAGCTATGATTTTCCTCATTGAAAAGAAAAGGTTTTGTTCATGATTTAAAAAGTCTTTCAAACTAAAGCTTGGTGAATGAAACATGTACAACTTCACCTGGTACGTCAAATTTTCAAGAAAATGACTGCTCCCATGTCATTCTAAAAGGCATCACGTCATGCCAAGAATATCTCCATTTACATATATCTTTTGTACAATTTTGTAAGGAATATTGTACATCAAAGGGCAGGAATACATCTCATCAATTATTCAGAATACTTACACTTATTATTCAAGTTGGGGGAGGTTTCTTTTAACTGCTGGCAGTTGAACATTATTCATCCGCCTTACATTTCGAGTTTCCCATCTTTTCCTTTTGCACATTATTTTGCTTTATCTATAAAGGACAATTCACTGACCAAGGATATATGAACTTCGACCGGGTAAGACCAATAAGTCTAGTCAGGTGGTATTCACATACATTTAGTTATTCATGCAGATATATACAAGAACAAGTTTCATTCTATAGCACCTCGAGGTATTACCTCTGACCTTTGACCTCAAAATTTAATTGTATAATCTTCATAAACATGTACCGTATATACATACATGTGCTAAGCTTTATGACATAGGGATGAGTCTTTAATGGTTCTGAACTCCCCCCCCCCCCCCCTCAAACAAAAACAGTTTTCAGGGCTAGTGAACCAAGTCATATCTGGGCAACATTATGTAATGTGCCTAGTGATTACTTATTAAGCACTTGACTTCAAAAGCCTTGTTTTTCTTTATGTTTATGGAAAAACGTACATGAATGATTGGACTGCCATACATATATGGATCCTACCCGCCCATGTCAATGAGTCAAATATGCGATTACTTACCTGATGTTCGAGGAGCCATCTAACATCATTATCCTCATACTGAATTTTGCATTTTCCTGAAATTACAAAAGTGTTCATTAATTGTTATCCATAAAGACTAAATTGACATCCCTTACAAACAAAGCAATCTTAATATGAAGAAATCTATTAGTTTCTTTCTCACCACATCAATCATAAAAAGCCGTTTAGGTATTCTGCTTTTATATAGGAATATTAATAATAATCCCACTAGATATTAACAACGGTGGAATATGTAGCTCTATTTACCTTTGAAGCTTCTCAGCCTGTTGATTAAATCAACAGAAATAAATAATTGTTAAAGGTAGCAGTACTCATTACACATCCTCCTCAATTTAAATGTTATGCAATGTTTTACATTGATCAGCTGAAAATATAAATAATACAAAAATAACGGGGAAGGGGGGAGGGGGACAAAAACTTTTGATAATTGTACATCTTTTGATATATAGATTAAAAATCACTCTTGAACTCATAAACACACACTTTTGCTCTGACTGAATTTTTGCACTATTCAAGCTAGGGTATTCTTTTTGCAGGTGCTAATAAACAACCGTTAACTGTTGATAGTTGGCATTAATTGCTAGCTTCCAAGATAAACAACCTTAATTACGAACTTACCATCCCTGATGTCAACAACCACGCCACCGTAATATAATCCATTCGGTGGCCAGAGTGCCAACACTCTTTGCTCCATAGAAAACTACAATTATGAATAAAAAATAAATAAATATTTTACCTTTAATACTTAAAATAAAATAAAAAAATAATTTATCGTTACGTGCATGTGATGGAAACAAAACTTATACTTGTAGGTTCTTTGAGACAAAAAATAGACCCTTTGGGATACTTTTATCTGATAAATTAATCAAAGAAAAAAAACTAAGCTTGGGTGTGAACTGCAAAGTAGACACTTCTGAAGGAAATTGATGTCACTGTCTTACAGATATTCATTACAAATTACGAAAATGTCATGTTTATCGAGAAATGATAAGCAACAAATATGGGCTCATGCAGTTGATGAAAGATATGCATTTAATCAAAATGAAACAAAACAAAACATAGTTAATAAGGTTATATATGCTATTCTCTTCAAACCATTTAATTACCCAAGAAAAAACAGTTTATGATGGTCTTAAAACTTCCCTTCATATACTTATAGTCCTAAGAATTTATTTAGACTCCATGACTATGCATTACATGAATTAGGGTGTTTGGGACCACTTAAAAATAAAAGGGAGCTAACTTCAACTTGGCCGGAGATGGAAAACTCGATCGGCAATACAAAGTTTAGGAAAACAAGCTTAACCACATATATCATCTATTCCCATGACGTTATAACATGGTACTTACATTGCTCTGGTTGCCTTCCAACCTCCTCTTCAACATCATCGTCGCCATGGCAAGCCCAGGGGCGTGAGACACTTATTTCAAGCAGACGACGTCAGGGCCGGCCCGCATGCGAGCGGCCCGCACCCTACACTCGGGGCCAGGACCGGCGGTGGGCTTGCCTGTTGCACTAGCTAGCAGCGCTGCAAGAGATAGCGCACAGTGATGGCGCGTAACATGCTGCATGCTGGGACTTGTGTTTCATGTGATGTGCAGGGCAGTGCACCCCTTGTAAAAAAGTACTGCGGTATTACTGCGGTATTACCGCGGTACTACCGCAGTACTTGTACTGCGGTTTGTACTGCGGTACTCGCAGTACATTTACTCCGGTAAATTGGTCGCTTTTCGCAGTATATTTACTGCGGTAGTACTGCGGAACAAGTACTGCAGTACTACTGCGGTATTACTGCGGACCGCAGTATTTTCGCGGTACTTGTCCTGCAGTACTTGTCCCGCAGTACTTTCGCGGTACTTGTACTGCGGTATTACCGCGGTACTACCGCGGTTGTACTGCAGTACTTCCGCGGTACTTGTCCCGCAGTACTTTCGCGGTACTTGTACTGCAGTACTACTGCGGTATTACCGCGGTACTACCGCGGTACTTGTACTGCAGTACTTCCGTGGTACTTGTACTGCGGTACTACCGCGGTACCTGTACTGCAGTACTTCCGCGGTACTTGTACTGCAGTACTACTGCGGTACTACCGCAGTACTTCCGCGGTACTTATACTGCAGTACTACTGCGGTACTACCGCGGTACTACTGCAGTAATTCCGCAGTACTTGTACTGCGGTACTACTGCGGTACTACCGCGGTACTTGTACTGCGGTTCTACTGCAGTACTACCACGGTACCTGATGCAGTACTTCCGCAGTAATTATACTACAGTACCACTGCGGTACTACTGAATCACTTGTACTGTGGTACTACAGCAGTACATCCCAGATATAAAAAATGCAGTAAAGATACATGCAAGGTGGATGTCAATCATAACAATCTGAATGTCCTCCAGGAAATATCTGAAAATTTAAAAATTGTGTACATTAATACAAATTGTATGGAAGTTGTTCTAGGTAACGTTTTCACACTGTAGAGCAGGGAGAAAAAACAAAGCCAGTTCAGAAAGAATACAATTGATCAGCACATTTCATGTCAACTGTGCGCAATATAATGATCAGGAATAAAATTCAGTTATCTCCGGTAAATTAATTGGGTTTTCAACTGCAGAGCTGGCTTTGATTAATCTGTGCACATCCTTCTCACACGATACAAGAACCATCACAAATTAATGAACCTTTTAACAAGAATAAGAAAATTTCAAAAAAGAATTTCTTATAACAAAGTTTATTTTTAAGGTAAATATGTACATTTGTTTAGGTATTTAACTATTTCCTCTACTTTAACATTGTACTTTCAAACTACTATGACTAACTAGTTTTAGCTGCACACACAATGACAGATTGCTCTATGAATTACACAAACTCTTTGGCAAAAGCAGATATCATAACTTTACATGAAAAATAACTGTATAACTGACACTGTACATCACCAACAAAAACTTTAATTATAATAGGAAAACAAATTTTTCCTTGAAGATTTTATAATTCAGGGATGCCAGTTAGAATTGATCAGAGGGCCTGCAAATCACCTACAACCCCTGTAGAATGAGCTATTTTGTACAAAAAAACACATGTAAACTATGTTCTGAAAGTAACTCGCTAGGGCCTGAAAATTGGCATCCCTAATAATTGTTTGTTATGAATGTTTACATATCAAATATACTTTTCCGAAACTGCAATAACATCTTGAAACAAATGTGTTCCAGCTTCATACACAAGGACCAATTGTTGTATTCACAGTTTTTAATAGGGGAAGTAAATATAAGTATAACATATGAAACTACATTATTATGAACAAAAAAACAAAAAAATGTCCAAGACTCCAAGTCACAAAAAAAAAAAAAAAATGTGCAACCTTTAATATACATGTATTATGTTATAATCATTTGTTACAAAACGATACTGGACAATGGACCTTACACCACAAAACGACCAATAGGTCAAAAAAAGGATTGTGCTGATTTTCACATGACATTAAAGTAGAAGTCAATACCTTAAAATGGTGCATAATTTTTCAAATAAGTAAACCCTCTCAAAACGAGCACCCAAGATTTAGAACATTGCTGAAGCAATGTTCTAAATCTTGGGTGCTCGTTTTTGCTGAAGCAGATTTAAAGTCAAAGTCAGGGAGAAAATGGGCCACTACAAAGAACAGCTTCTATTGAAATGCTGTAAAATGATCATTTTCATTTGATTAAAAAAAATATCATATTTACATACATGTACACTGTACACATGATTTCCGAAGCTTAAAATTACGCAGAGGGTTTAAGATACCCTCATTAGGAAATACCAAAATCCTGAATCTCACATTTTGAACAAAATTAGACTATTTTAGCTAGGTTACATATAAAAGAATGTAACATATATAACTAAGTCATCCGATGGTAAAGAGGAAACTTACAAAAGATGACATTTTAACCAGGCAAGTGGAATCTTATTACCGGTAGGCCTACTCTTAATTACAAAGTAATTATAGCAAATACATATTTGCTTGAACACAAGTTAGTTTCAGCAGACAATGAAAGATTACACTATTAAGTGAATACATTTTAGCAAAATTTGTGGCATCAGCAAGTGAACGGATGAGTTAATAACTCGATATTTTCACATTTAATAGAAGAAGAAAAAATAGTAACATGAAAACAATCTTCTTCCCTCAGCTTTTGTTTGAAGAGTGCAATAAACAGTGTCATTTAAGACTCGTGAAACTGGCAGATATATGTGAACCAATATTGAACAGCTTAAAGATAAAGTATTGCATTGTGAAATAAACAGGATCAGGAAAGGTTGATCATCTAGCATATTTATTGGTGTGTACTGCAAGCTAGGTTCTGGATTCTGGAATCATCAGAATGATAAGAAATTTGACCAAGACTTTACAAGTCACAAGTTAAAAGCACTGTACACAGAAAGATGTTAATATGGGACTAAACAAACATATCTATTTTTGCTGATAAAATACTGGTAAAACTGGCAGATAAACGTGAACCATTATTGAACAGCTTAAAGATGACTATAAAGGGTTACATCATACCAGTAGCAAGGCTATCTGGCAAGTTTCAATGAAATGTCATGACAAAAATAAATAGTCTAAAAAAGAATTCTTTAAAATTATGTACATGTACCGTTATAAATGAATACATGTGAAGGCAAAGGTATACATTTTTCAATATACACATAAAGAAGTTCACATCCTTTACAATTTAATAAGTGTTAAAGTAAAAGTCCACTCCACTGAAAAGTTGAGTCGATTAGATAGACAAAAGTCTATAAAGGCCAAAAATATCTTGGTTTTGGAAATTGGTGCTCAGACTTATTTTTAATAATTTTGTTTAAAGGCCATCTGTACTAGTTTTGCCAGAAGGGATTAGACCACACAGCGAGGTAACTGACAGGTGGCTATCTCATCAACTCAGCTCTCAAATAACATAAGAAATAGAGGATCATGGGGGACCAACAAGCACCGATTAGGGAAGTTTTCTATAGGCCTATAGAGGGTACTAGTAGCTTCAAGTAGTGCAGTAAGGCTTTAGTGAACAAAAAACAAGTTAATCATCGAGCCGGTTCTCCTCACAATGCATTGCGCAACATTTGTTGTGACGTAGGGTCCTCACAACGCGGACAGATACGTATACGTCACATCTGTGCGGCAAATTGAAATAACCGAAACAAAAATCGCTCTTAAAAATCACCTGATTGAAGTCGTTGAGATTTTCTTGGTAAAAAGCTGTGTATTGAAGATTAATTTCTCAGATTCTTGCTGAATGTCTGTTGGTCGGCATAACTGGCATAATAAAAAGCTTTCCAGTTTCCACTATAGGGATCCCATACAGATGAATTCTCACACTCTCACCCATGTCTTGCATAATTTCCTCGATGTGTGTTGGACAGTTTAGTCTTACAGATTAAGACTGCATGTTCAGTGGAAGACGAGGGTGCCAGTGCCACACAGTCCACGTTGATGACTTTCCCGCAGCCGAAGATGCATGTACCCTGTAAAATAAATTAAAAATTCTATTATGCTCTCAAATTGAATCTAGCGAAAATTATGAGTTAAACGTGGCATACACTTCTACAAATGAAATTCATATAAAAACTACAACTACAACTGTAGTTGCAAATTCATGACATGAGATGCCCGAATGACTATACATGTATGAATTATGATGACTGATGAGCCTGCCCTCCCCCACTCAGTGTTATTTAGGGTACGTGTATGCATGTTCCTCCCCCCCCCCTATCTCCTGTGTGTAATGTCAATACGGGCCAGATTTTTTAAAGCACCCCCCTATCTCTGGTGTGTAATATAAGTCAATACAGGCCAGACTTTGTTGCGTTAAAAGTACCCCTTCACCAGAGATTTTGGGAACACCATTGTGGTCCCTCCAACCCCGGCGTGAGGGGACCGGGTTTATTAGCTACTTTCCTACTATGATTACTGGACAGATCACTACATGAATGATGCATGCACATACACGTACATGTGCATGTCTGCACAACCATTTGAATGTGCGATTGTGATGGAGAAAAAAAAATCACAACACAATGTATGATTCTCTAACTTCTAAGAATCAACTTTGCCATTAATTTTTATTTAGTATTTAAATTGCGAAAAACATGTGACCCAACCCGCTCAGCCGCTGTTTGAATCGTTTTCATAAACGCAGTATTGTACAGTAGGGAATATAATCTAGTAAATCTACTATCATCATCAATTGCGATCCGTTTGGATTTTTTCATGAACAAAATTTACAACAAATCAAAAGTAAGATGAAGAATGAGATCTAGACTAGAGTAAAGGAGGGGGTTTTCGGCCACTTAAGACAAAATCCAATTTTTTTACTCTTTGCTTCCTATTTATTATCATTTCTTGTTCAAATCATGAAGCAAATACTATTAAGTATTATTATTTAACCAAAAAAGAATCCCAGAAAAAAAAATCATGAATTGCCATTACAATATTCATTTCAATTTTCGCTGTTTCGGAGGTAGTTATCGGCCCAGCGAGGCAGTATTCGGCCGCATGTACAAAGTCAATAGGAAGCAAGCAAGCGCTGTGCGTTTCCCTGCTGATCTATAGCACTAGCAGCTGGAGCAGGTATCCCACGCCGGAGCTTGCCGTGCCGAAAACTACCTCTGCGGTGATCGGAAATTGGAATCTGAATCAGTGTGTGTGCTTGTGTGTGCGTTGCGGTATCCAGCTAGCGGCTGCATTGATTTAATACATGCGATGAGATACTTTTGAGCTTGCGAATCACACAAAATCGGGCTCCAAATCTGAAAAATACTTGAAATACAGCTCATTTGATTTTATGGTACCCATCATATTCCTTACACTTACAGACACGCGTAAAATACTTGATTTTCAGATTCAGGTAGCGGGACCGCCGATTACATCGCTAAAATGTGATATTAAAGGATAAATTTTCCATTGCAAATGTGGTTCTTTAGTGACTCTGGCATGTGTGGGATATGTGATATGCTATAATGCAATGTACCATGGCATGTGTACCATGCATCCAACGGACCGGCTGAAAACCAGCAACGGACCGATTAGAATCTACCCCCTCCTTTACTCTACTTAATCGAATTTCCTAATTTTTTGCAGAAAGCAAACACAATTCTGTATTATGTGTTATCTTATTACTCACCTCCTGGAAATGATGATCTTTAAAGTCCAACACTCCAACTGGTGCAAAGCAAAGTTGATCGTTCTCTGCACACATGAGTGGCTGTGTGGGACTGTAGTGTAGATCTGGTTGGTGACTTGGTGAAATTCAGTTTCGAGCTGGATCTCTCCTCAATTCTTGCTCTCGAATACTCTTAAAATTCTTCTTTGCTGGTGTAAATCTAATCCTTACCCCCTATACTCTGGGTTTTAAAGGAAGACAAATCTGGCGAAACGGCAAATGACTGAAAAGCTGCTGTAGAATCTGCCGGTAATCTCTCAATCCGGTTTGAATTTGAAAATCAAGTGCATGTTCGCACTCTACCACTAGATGGCAGCAAACACACTAATAATTGTAAATTTATTTTGGGGGAAATTGTTACAATTCAATCTTATCGGGTCAGTTCAAGGTCATCAAAACAATGGAGTAGTTAGCAAATTATTTTGCTAATAAGATACCCTTTTACTTGATTCAGATTAAAATAGACAGATAGATCATTTAATTCAAAGATAAAATCAGAATTATCTTAATTAATTAAATGATCATTCAATCAAATTATGCTCCCATATTTCAAAGGGAAAGTCGAGTTCTGAGGGCATTTCTTTGAATCATCTTTGAACTAATTTGTATTTACACAAAAAGACATACCGGTACTATCAATATCAATTTGTTGAATTTCTTTTAATACTACTGAATGTTTAAAAAAAAACATAATTTGATGGTGGGCAACCATCGAAACATTATTTCCTGGCTAATTTCCTGGGTTTTTAACAGTTTAGGTAGATTGTTTTGAAGGGGTCTCTAAAAGAGTGTAATTTATGACCACCCCCTCCCCGCAAAACTACAGCTATCAATATCATGAAGAAGTATTAAAGAAATTGAAAGAAATTACACAAATATAAAATGGTAAGAGCTAGAAAAAATTAAATATTAGAGATGCCAGGAATATAGCTACAAAATGACGGAAGTAAGGAATAAATAACTAATTACAGAAGAATGATGGTACATCAATAAAGGAAATGGAAAGGAGCCAACAAAATGACAAACAAACTTAAAAGTAGTTGTTACATGCTGTTGTTTTGGGGTACTATAGGCGCGTATTTCATTCTTTTTTGATAATATTTATGCCTTTCATTTTGTTTTTCTTTTTCGTTCACTGTTTGTAAATTTGCATTTTTTATAAATCTCAAGTTTTTTATGATATATTGACAAACAAATGTTGGTAAATGATTTCTTAAAGTATATATATCAAATACAGCTAGTGGAAGAAAGCCCCCAAAGTATAAGAAATTAAAGGCAACTAGCAAACATCTAATAAATTGTAAAGAAGTATTGATAATATATAAGGTAAATAGCCAGGAAATAATGAAAGATTAAAAACTAGTTCAGAAGTCCAGAAACGTACCCCAAAAATAGGAAGAAAATGGGCAGTGAGAACAATCTAAATCCAGAAACATAATAAACAAAATAGGACGACATCTCAAAAGTCGAAAAGAATAGGGACAAAATAGCAAGAAATATGTAGAATCTATAGCTATCAAACTACTTATTCATATAGGTTAAGAAGAGTATACCATGGTATATACCGCAGATTGTACTACGATATTACTGCAGTAGTACCGCAGTAGTACCATGGGTACCGCAGATTGTACTGCGAGTACTACGGCAGTACAGTAGTAGTACTGTAGTAGTACCATGGGTACCGCAAATTGTGCAATAGTACTGGAGTAATAATGCAGTAGTACCGCAGTAATACTGCAGTAATACCACAGGTACTACAAATACCACATATGTACTACAGGTACTGCAGTAGTACTGCAGTAGTACCGCAGTAGTACTGCAGTAATACCACAGGTACTACAAGTACCACACATGTACTACAGGTACTGCAGTACTACTGCAGTATTACTGCAATAGTACCGCAGTAGTACTGCAGTAATACCACAGGTACTACAAGTACCGCATATGTACTACAGATACTGCAGTACTACTGCGGTATTACTGCAGTAGTACCGCAGTAGTACTGCAGTAATACCACAGGTACTACAAGTACCACATATGTACTACAGGTACTGCAGTACTACTGCAGTATTACTTCAGTAATACCGCAGTACTTGCAGTACTTTTTTACAAGGGACAACTTGGGACTAGGGCCCCGAGGTTCACACACACATTTTTTAGGCGAACTTGAAGTCCTTGCAGATTGTGTATAAGTAACACACTCCGTAGGACCGAAACCACTTAATTGATGACTTTCCTCTTTTCAGTGTATTAGGATTATACAAGTCATACAAAATTATCCTTGAGTACTCTCTTTGAATTTTGGGACCGAGGACGTCCTCGGAGAAACGAGGACGTCCGCACTTCGCTGTCTGTCCTCGCCATGAAGGTCCTATACGTATATGTGGTCGCGTTTTCCACCATGGGTGCACGCACGCACACACACGCATGCACACACACACAATATCCATATAATAATACGCTAAGGCGTCGAGGGGGGTATCCGAGGTCCATTTTACAGCGCCCAAATCTCCCCTCCCGCCCGCCCCCGGGCGCCGCCGGGCGGTCGAGCGGACAGAGGGCATCTTAATCCAGCTGCTCGACCACGTCCCAGCGCGGTGCGACGTCCCGGTCGTCGTCGACGTCGTCGACGCGTCCGCACGTCCTACTTATCCGTCGCGAATTTCATGCTTTAGCATGAAACGGAAATGGCCGAGCGGTGTGAGGCGCCGGTTGCGTTCGATTCGCCGGCAGCTCTTGCACTTTTTGCACGCACGGGTTCGATCCCGCCTCCGTCGCAAGTTTTTTTTTCTTCCCCGTGTTTGTTTTGTATAGTTTAGATTTTGTAATCTTTACCATTTTTTTAATTTTAATTAAAATGTAGACCTCATATTTAAAATTTAAATGAGTCAAGTCTTTATTTGATATTTATTAGCTTATTTCATGATCTAGGCCTAGATCTAACTTAGAATCTATAAAAAAAATCAGCGCAACAGATAACTTAGAGACCTATTTCCATCATTATTGCCGGGATTTTTATATAGTTTTCGTGAGTGGAGGTATGAAATCAAAGCTTATTTTACTGAGTTTTGATTATCATTTATTAAAGGAAAGTTTTCACAAGAAAATCAGAGAAAAACATCGTTCAGTTTCAAGAGCTCTGCCGTACGCATACAGTGTGTAGTGCAGTGCACTCTAGCTGCGCTGGCTGCTCGACTGAGCTGAGTGAGTGAGCTATTCAGAGTCGAAGAGACTATGAAGGGCCAAACATGCCAATATTCGACAACTATACGCTATATTGTGTATCCATCCATGCGACTATTTATGTCTATCCATTCATTGAAGTAGGCCTACACGTGAACACAACAGCGGGCAGGCCGAAGTGCCATAAGATCGTTGGGGGGGGGGGGGGGGCAAAATATTTTTTTTTGCATCTTACATGTTACAAAAAAAATCTGCATCTTTTATGTTACATGCAGACCCCACAAAACATTCATTTTTCAAAGTGTGGGGGGGGGGGGTCAGGTAGATCGAAGCGAGTTGAGTGTAGGCGTGGGGTCCACGGGTTGGGGGGACGGGGGGGGGGGATCGGTAGCTCGAAGCGAGTTGAGTGTATGCGTGGGGTCCACGGGGGTAGAGTTGCGTACCAACTACGCTGGCCTACGTTACTATATGCTGAGGGACGGAAAGGGGTACGCAACATGAACGAAAACAATTCAACATGTTTAATTTTTTTCGCGTACTTTCGGCGTAGAAACTTGACGCAGAAAGTACGCCTTTTTACGCAACAGTACGCTATCCTACGCCAGATCGACAAAGCAGTAAAAGCTTTCCACACAGTAAGCAACCATAAGCAAACCTGTACGCCAGCCTACACATAACCTACGCAGGGACTATTTTCCCATTAATACGCAGCCTAATTTCTGCGTAGTCGGTACGCCACACTACGGAACTCTACGCAGTTCCAGTGGCTTAAAGAATAACTACCGGTACAGTTGGATCGTTTTTTTTTTTTAAATGAGGCCAAATTAAAAACAAAACATGTTTAGCGTCCTGTTTTTTCGAAAAATGGGAAGGAGGAGGCCCTTTTTTTTTTTTTTTTTTTTTTCAAAATGGCCGCTCCATACATTTTCCCTGACATTCGGGCTATTTTTCAAGATGGCGGCCGACAATTTTTTTTTTTTCTTTTTTAAAATCAGAAATACATTTTAGCAGTGTTTTTCATGTTTTTTTTCTTTCAAAAAATAAAAAAAATAAAAATAAAAAATAGGAGGCGGCCCCCAAAAAGGAAGCGGGCGGGGACGCTGTTTATTTTCTTTCAAAAAAAAAAAAAAAATTCAAAAAAATTTCAAAAAAAAGAAGAAAAGGAGGCGGCCCCCAAAAAGGAAGCGGACGGGGACGCTAAACATGTATATTTTTTTAATGGCCTGAATGGCAAATAAAGTTCTTGGTGGTTTTAATTTAGACAGTCTCTATATATCTATTTACACCCCCCGCCCCCCCTCTAGAATCCCGCGGATTTCCGCGGGTCCAGCTAGTCCATATAATAATACGCTAAGGCGTCGAGGGGGGTATCTGGGCTCCATTTTACAGCGCCCAAATCTCCCCTCCCGCCCGCCCCCTGGCGCCGCCGGGCGGTCGAGCGGACAGAGGGCATCTTAATCCAGCTGCTCGACCACGTCCCAGCGCGGTGCGACGTCCCGGTCGTCGTCGACGTCGTCGATGCGTCCGCACGTCCTACTTATCCGTCGCGAATTTCATGCTTTAGCATGAAACGGAAATGGTCGAGCGGTCTGAGGCGCCGGTTGCGTTCGATTCGCCGGCAGCTCTTGCACTTTTTGCACGCACGGGTTCGATCCCGCCTCCGTCGCAAGTTTGTTTTTCTTCCCCGTGTTTGTTTTGTATAGTTTAGATTTTGTAATCTTTACCATTTTTTTAATTTTAATTAAAATGTAGACCTCATATTTAAAATTTAAATGAGTCGAGTCTTTATTTGATATTTATTAGCTTATTTCATGATATCTAGGCCTATAAATAAAATCAGCGCAACAGATGTCTTCCCATCCACGTCCAAACTTAGAGACCTATTTCCATCATTATTGCCGGGATTTTTATATAGTTTTCGTGAGTGGAGGTATGAAATCAAAGCTTATTTTACTGAGTTTTGATTATCATTTATTAAAGGAAAGTTTTCACAAGAAAATCAGAGAAAAACATCGTTCAGTTTCAAGAGCTCTGCCGTACGCATACAGTGTGTAGTGCAGTGCACTCTAGCTGCGCTGGCTGCTCGACTGAGCTGAGTGAGTGAGCTATTCAGAGTCGAAGAGACTATGAAGGGCCAAACATGCCAATATTCGACAACTATACGCTATATTATGTATCCATCCATGCGACTATTTGGCCCGAATTCACAAAGCAAGGTTTGAGCTCAGACCGGGTTTGAGCTCAAACCTCCTTTTGTTTCGCCAAACCTCCTTTTGTTATTTACAAACCAACCTTGGTCTGAGTTCAAACCTTGCTTTGTGAATTCGGGCCCTTATGTCTATCCATTCATTGAAGTAGGCCTACACGTGAACACAACAGCGGGCAGGCCGAAGTGCCATAAGATCGTTGGGGGGGGGGGGCAAAATATTTTTTTTTGCATCTTACATGTTACAAAAAAAATCTGCATCTTACATGTTACATGCAGACCCCACAAAACATTCATTTTTCAAAGTGTGGGGGGGGGGTCAGGTAGATCGAAGCGAGTTGAGTGTATGCGTGGGGTCCACGGGGGTAGAGTTGCGTACCAACTACGCTGGCCTACGTTACTATATGCTGAGGGACGGAAAGGGGTACGCAACATGAACGAAAACAATTCAACATGTTTAATTTTTTTCGCGTACTTTCGGCGTAGAAACTTGACGCAGAAAGTACGCCTTTATACGCAACAGTACGCTACCCTACGCCAGATCGACAAAGCAGTAAAAGCTTTCCACACAGTAAGCAACCATAAGCAAACCTGTACGCCAGCCTACACATAACCTACGCAGGGACTATTTTCCCATTAATACGCAGCCTAATTTCTCAAAGTCGGTACGCCACACTACGGAACTCTACGCAGTTCCAGTGGCTTAAAGAATAACTACCGGTACAGTTGGATCGTTTTTTTTTAAATGAGGCCAAATTAAAAACAAAACATGTTTAGCATCCTGTTTTTTCGAAAAATGGGAAGGAGGAGGCCCTTTTTTTTTTTTTTTTTCAAAATGGCCGCTCTATACATTTTCCCTGACATTCGGGCTATTTTTCAAGATGGCGGCCGACAATTTTTTTTTTTCTTTTTTAAAATCAGAAATACATTTTAGCAGTGATTTTCATGTTTTTTTTCTTTCAAAAAATAAAAAAAATAAAAATAAAAAATAGGAGGCGGCCCCCAAAAAGGAAGCGGGCGGGGACGCTGTTTATTTTCTTTCAAAAAAAAAAAAAAATTCAAAAAAATTTCAAAAAAAGAAAGAATAGGAGGCGGCCCCTAAAAAGGAAGCGGACGGGGACGCTAAACATGTATATTTTGTTAATGGCCTGAATGGCAAATAAAGTTCTTGGTGGTTTTAATTTAGACAGTCTCTATATATCTATTTACACCCCCCGCCCCCCTCTAGAATCCCGCGGATTTCCGCGGGTCCAGCTAGTCTATAATAATAATACGCTAAGGCTCCGCGGGGGGCGCGACGTCTCCGCCAGCCTTTGTATTCTAATGTTTTTTAATGAGATCGCCGACCGAAGTTGGTGCAGCTATCTCCTCCTGAACCCTCCCCTCGGGGTCCCGGTGCCCGGTGCCATCGTCCGCGGGAGAGTCTACTCTGTGGAATTGGCTATACTCCGCCAGAGGTCCTCCTCCGTGTCGACGTCCAGGGCGAAAACAGACGCGACATGCATAATGCAGGATATGCGTGACGACAGAGATACCTCATGGATATTCAACATGACATCCGTAGACACACGACCGATGACCATCCACTCACATTAAGTTGCGTATTAAATGCACGCTGAATGGGTATGACTTACCCCGTGTTAGGTATCTTTCTATAGGATGTGCTTTGTTGTGATTAAATTCCCGTCGACGTCCAAACTTAGAGACCTATTTCCATCATGATTGCCGCGATTTTTATATAGTTTTCGTGAATGGAGGTATGAAATCAAAGCTTATTTTGTGATTATTACGGCCATGTATACTCAATTTTGATTATCATTTTCTAAAGGAAAGTTTTCACAAGAAAACCAATGGACTGACACTTCAGTCGCAAGCTGCTTTCATTCAACACACAGTGCAGCAGCGCTGCTCGGGAAGCTCCTACACCGGCACCGCGCACCGCAGGCGTCCGACGCCTGCGGCGCCGGTGTTCGAGCTTGCTGGAGTTACTGGAGTTGCAGTTACGCTGAAGTGTGTGTGAGTTCAGCTAAGCTGAGCTCGAGTCGAAGAGATTTGACACTTTGAAATTGTTATCTGTTGGTTTGCATCATTATTGCCGCGATTTCAATATAGTTTCGTGAATAGATTTACGAAACCTGAGCTTAGAATTAGTAAAAGTATTACTAATGTCTACGTTTTTAAACGACTGTCTGATTTTCTTGTGAAAATTTTACTTTGAAAAATGATTATCGAAATTCATGGTCAGAAATAATCACAATCTAGGTTCATTATGTTACAGTTCTTGCATCAAATCAATGCATGAAAACTTAGTTATTGAACTAGAAAAATGTTGTTTTTTTTTAAATAGGCAATTATGAAGTAGGAAGCCTGAAACCTTAGCCTACTAAACAAATCTCAACAAAGTGTAGGCCTATCCTTTTATGAATTAATGAAAAAGTAGCCCCAGAAAAAAGAGCCCCCGAAAGATGAAAAAGTAGCCCCAGAAAATTTCCCCAAAATTTGAAATGGAGCCTCCGAAATGAAAAACTTAATTTTTTGCCTGCGCCCCCCTCTAGAATCCCTCGGATTTCCGCGGGTCCTGAGTTGAGTGTATATAGGGGTGGGGTCCACGGGTTTCAAGGGGCCATAAACCCCCAAGAGCTCGGGGGTTACATTCTTCAAAGTTGGGGGGGGGGGGAGATCAGATCGCAGCGGGTTGAGTGTATATATAATATAGGCGTGGGGTCCACGGGTTTCAAGGGGCCATAAACCCCCGAAAGCTTGGGGGGTTTAGGCGTTTAATTAGGGTCAGATGAGCATATTTTTAATACTTTATTTGTGACACTTGCGAGTCACTAATTGGCGTGGGGTCAATACGTAGAGTTGCGTAGTGTTGCGTACCAACTACGCTGGCCTACGTTACTATATGCTGAGGGACGGAAAGGGGTACGCAAGACGAACAAAACAATTCAACATATTTAATTTTTTTCGCGTACTTTCGGCGTAGAAATTTGACGCAGAAAGTACGCCTTTTTACGCAACACTACGCTACATGCCTACGCAACAGTACGCTACCCTACGCCAGATCGACAAAGCAGTAAAAGCTTTCCACACTACGGAACTCTACGCAGTTCCAGTGGCTTAAAGAATAACTACCGGTACAGTTGGATCGTTTTTTTAATTTTTTTATATAAGGCCAAATTTAAAAAAAAACATGTTTGGCTTCCTGTTTTTTCGAAAAATGGGAAGGAGGAGGCCCTTTTTTTTTCTTTCAAAATGGCCGCTCGGTACATTTTCCCTGACATTCGGGCTATTTTTCAAGATGGCAGCCGACAATTTTTTTTTTTCTTTTTTAAAATCAGAAATACATTTTAGCAGTGCTTTTCATGTTTTTTTTCTTCAAAAAAAAAAAAAAAAAAAAAAAAAAAAATAGGAGGCGGCCCCAAAATAGGAAGCAGGCGGGGACGCTGTTTTTTTTTTCTTTAAAAAAAAAAATCAAAAAAAATTCAAAAAAAACAAAATAGGAGGCGGCCCCCAAAAAGTAAGCGGGCGGGGACGCAAAACATTTTTTTAATGGCCTGAATGGCAAATAAAGTTCTTGGTGGTTTTAATTTAGACAGTCTCTATATATCTATTTACACCCCCCGCCCCCCTCTAGAATCCCGCGGATTTCCGCGGGTCCAGCTAGTATATATATATACACTCACACATCACACTCACAATAAGGGTACACCTCCAGTTTACCCAATACCTTTCATCCCTACTGGACAAGACAATGCATGAACACAGTTTCATTGTGCTCATTAATTAGCTACATAGATCACATCAATTAATCACACTGAAATCAGATCGGGTAAATTAGAAAATCGTTCGAGTAAAACAAATACAAGGTCGTATTTTTCACTCCCACATGATATGATCGAAATTTAGTGCATTATCCGTCAATGTTCCGGAGGAGGAGGATGTACCTGCCGTCATGATGATACTGTTGCCCATGGTGATGATGATTTGGATGCTCATTCTGGCTGAAGGTATGGGAAAAAGTTTAACTTTAATATAATGTACATGTTCATCAAAAGTGTCTTTTGTGTGTGGGTTTACAAAGGTAAAATACAAACAAATTATGCTTAATGTATATTGCCTCTTGATGGTTATCGATGTTGGAATATCATTTGAGGGAGGGTGTGGCCATTTTAAACGATTTTGAAATCTTTAACAATTTCTCCCAACACTTTTGTTAGGGTATGTTATAGAGATTGTAGTGCTTTGAAACTGTTATATTTAAAATAGCATTGAAGATTATAGGCATGATAGAACAAAAATTACATCAATAGTATACCGTTGAGTGTTAAACAGAGGTAACAATTTAGTAACAATAAAAAGCAGAAAATGAATACGGGAGAAGCAATTATAAAAAGGGAGTAAAACATTAGATAGCATTTGAACACGGGCTTGTTAGTTTCTTTTTGCTTGTTTTTTTTTTTATTTTTCTACATTAATCATGAGCGCAAAGTCTTTAAAGAACTCAATTTCAGGGCAATTTCAATATCACTATTGTATCGCCCATATATATTACTAATATACGTAATGAGTTTATAGTGCCTTGAGGTGTTTTTTAAGTCTTTGTGATCGTGATATATCTAAAGATATGTAAATTGTTTTCCATGTCAGGTGAAGCCACCATTCCAAATTCCTGTCAGTTACCCTGTAAGAACATAACCACTTCATCAGGAGAGCCAATCCAACTTATCCCCAAACGGGTTTCCAAGATAAATAGCAGTAGCCGTGGCAATCTCGAATTATTCGGGTCGTCAACGTTGACGTTGATTTGCAAACTACCAAGTAAGTTCAATGTAAATGGCACCATTTGTATAGATTTTATTTATTTGTAATAGTTTTACCAGAGTTGTATGTACACAGGACAAAATTTTGACGATACGTGAGTTGAAAACAGTAAAAAAAAAAGGCCCTTGCTACTCAGGATATCTAATTAAACAATGGTAAGAAAGAAAGAAAAAAATGTGGAGGGGTGTTGCTGATATTTGCAAAACCTGACGGCACAAATTGTACAAACCGGTAAAAATTGTCGACGACGACAATTTGTCGCCAGTCGTTGAATATGTAGCCGTCAAAATAACAACGGCGAGATACATGAGTCTTGATTGAGGGTAGGGGGAGGGGGATGATCTCAAATATTATCCCCCTACATTTGAAAGTTGATAACAATGATGATAATAATATCACTGCTATTGTCAATGTTCTCAAGGGGACTAAGAGACGGGTGTGTGTGTGTGTGTGTGTGTGTGTGTGTGTGGGTGTGGGAATGGGTTTGTGTACGTTTTGGACGGGCGCATGTACGTGTGTGGGTGTGGGAGTGGATGTTTGTGTGTTGGTATTTATGTGTTGGTCTTATGTAAAATAATTGAACCTTGAGTAAATTTAATTACACAACCAATTCGGGGTAGGACCACTTAACAAAAGACCCATGAGACCGAAGGCCCCCGCGATTTTTCTCCTCAGATTTATTTCTTTTCTCTGCACGCCCCCCCCCCCCCACTGCAAAACGTTCTCATTCACATAAGAATTATTCTGTTTCGCTCTTTTGTTATTTCTTACATAATCGTCCGGGAATAAAATAAAACATTAATCGGCCCGCTGAAGGGAGTTATATTTTCCCAAGTGGTTATATATTCCCGAAACGCGCGGCGCTGAGGGAAAATATGGTAACGAGGGAAAATATAACCCCCTTCAGGTCCAAAGAATGTTATATACTCCCTGCCAGTCAATATCTCTTATATAAGATAGCCTTGGTTTAATTGTCTTTTTTGGGGGGTCCTTTTTTTTTCGAGGACAAACAAAATTTTAGAGAAAAAAAGTGTGAACCAAAAATACGAGAACAAAATATTTCCTGGTAATTCTAGAAATAAAAAATAATTAAAAAAAAAAAAAAAAAAAAAAAAACAAGCAGAATTGAAAAAAGGCTTTAAAAAAAAAGGCTTAACACCGTTTCGTTGACAATCATCCATGCATCAGGTCTTTCGCCTAGTCCGCAACAAGGGGGTATCATACTCATATATCTTTTTCGACTCCCCCGCACCAAATCCATTACCGTGAATGTACTTTTATTTGATGAGTGCGGCGTACGTGTTTTGGGAAATAGGTGGTAATGTATGGAGGGGGTGGGGGGGGGGGGGAGCCGGAATTCCTTATATTTATCATTGTACTGTAGTTCATAAATAGTGGCGTATTATGAATTATGGCGCTAGGAGCAACCAATGAGATTGTGCCCCATTTATCTAGCGAGGGGGCAAAGTGACCGAGAAAAAGATGAAAAGATTATGTGCTATCAAAAGTAGAGAAGCAGAATCCAAGGTGATATGAAACTGTGTTTCATCGTGTTGGTTTGCATTATTAAAAAATTGGGGCTACATTAATATATTGCAAGGACGGCAGATCATAATTGTCCAGAGTAAATTAAGTAAATTAAATTTCTCTGAGTTTGTTATTTTATCTTTACCACCCTCTTCATCTATTCCTTCTATCCGTCGTAGGTTGCCTATCATCGTCATGTAAGAATGAAGGTGTTTGTGCGGAGACGGACTATAGCTATGAGTGTGTGTGCCCTGATGGTGTTTTCGGCCATAGTTGTGAAAGTAAGTAGATCTATTATCATTATTGGTGTTTGTAACCATTATTATTATCTCTTTAGTTTATTGGGTAAATCGATTTGCTGTTATCACGGTTATCAGGGATTGTTATTTCAATTTAAAAAGTCTAAATATTTCTGATGGGAGATACGGTTACTATTAGTCGGTGCTTTTATCTGTCCATGAAATAGATATATATTTTTAATCTTCAAGAACATTATTCTAAATACTTTGCATAATGATAACATAATATAATTAAACATGTACATGAATAAACATATTTTGTTGAAGTGTCACCAATTATAAATAAGAAGATGACAAAACGAATTAGTTCTCTAGTATATTTTATTTTTCTATCCGTCTGAAATAATGACACTTTATTATTTTCAACAAGGATGTATATGTTTTTTAAAGAAACAAGTATTGATTGATAATAAGTTGTCTTCTGCACCCACTGGAAAACATCTATTATTATCGTAAAAGGGTGGGATATATTTGAAGGCGATGACCAGTGTTGCTCCACGCCTTGTTCATAAATATTATCATTGTAGAAACAATGCGGTTAAAATTTTCAGATTAAAAAGGACTGTACTATTTTTTCTATTTTTAGATGTTTTTTGGAAATCTGTTTTCCTTATGTACTATATTATGCATCTTTGCTGTATGATGATCTAAATTTAGGCCTACCGAGAACATGCGCAGAACTGAAGGCACATAACGCTACAGGGACCTATCTCATTGATCCAGATGGCCCGAATGGAAACCTTTCTGATCCAGTGGAAGTTGAATGTCGAAATGGTAACTTTTACACAGATTGTCATTCAAACTATTTTTTAAATGATTATTATTTATATAGTAAGTGGGCATAACGACAGATTGTCATTCAAAATATTATTAGTATCTATATTAAGTGGGCATAAAGACAATTTGTTTAACTTTGTACAGAGCGGAAAATAAAAATATTACAGCCACCCATTGGTTGCTCTATGTGTTCAATTATCACATACAATCCTGCTGCCAAGAATGCGTTTCTGGTTGCTGGAATATTGTCAGTGTTTATAATGAACGAGGTGGGCTGAAAGACTCAAATGATACAAATCTGATAAAAAATGAATATATTTTGAGAGGATTTTGAGCGTTTGAGAGTATTATTTAATTGAATCCCCTCATTATTTTCAGTCACGAAATTTTTATTTGTTTTTGTTGTTGTTGTCGTTTTTTGTTGTTGTTGGGGGGGGGGTAATTTTGTTAATTTTAATATTTGTAATTATCATGTTATGTATGTATAGCATTATCATTATCATATTATCATAATTTATTTTCAATAAAATGGCCTGTTGGAGGGTCCAACAAATTGAAGGAAAAAAATGAAGGGGTTTAAATTGATTTTAATCGGACCAATATGGTGTATGAACCAAAAATGATTCACGAGGTTATGGGCGTTTCTGTGAACTTACACTCCCATTGACCCTTACGCCTCAGTAGACGTTGATTCTTACCCGCATTGAGTACTCTCATACACAAGTGCTACCCACCCTTTTCCACCAACCTCTGAAATGGACCCTAATGGCGTATCGCACCTTTTCTGAAATGGACCCTATTTTTTGTTTTGGTGCGATCAGTGCTTGAAAACACCACTTTATAAGGTAAATGTCGACGACGCCGTAAAACTGAAAGAGACACCCTTTCGACGCTTTTTCTGGACGCGGGTGCGTAGCCAGTCATGTTGGGAGTGACCCCCCCCCCCCCCCCCCCCCCCGGAGAAATAGCCCCAACACTGACCATTATTTATCATAACAACTTTGATGAAGGAGGAGGGGTTCACACATAAAAGTCATTACCCCTTTTCGTCTTTTACAATGCTGTCTTTACCCTGCCCAAAGGTGTAACCATCATTTCTCACAACATTTCTGGTGAACGGCAAGTTCCTCAAGGCTTTGAGGAACCAGGTTCTTACAGACAAGAGGTGGAATACACCCTACCCATGGATACCATCATTGCAATACTTATGAACTCCAAGAGCTGCAGGCAGTATATCAGAGCAACCTGTTACGATACCTACATGATAAACAAAGGAGCTCATAACATTTACTGGGTCTCAAGACAAGGGATCAATATGCCAAACTGGGGAGATGCACCAAGTGATGTTACAGGGTGCCTTTGCGGTGTCAACAACAGTATGTATTGTTATTTCATTTTCTAGATAACTCATACAAACAATTTTGGTCCGATCTGAACAAGAATGCTTTTACTAATTTTATTGAATAACGTTTTGTGTTAAAAAATTATTGTCTAAAATCGGGGTTAAAGGAGGAATTTAGTATGTGGTCTAAGAATTCTTTAGACCCGGGGTCTGGTTTAACTGAAGCAGTATAATATGGACCTTAGAAGTTAGAGTTATTATTTCATCAACCAAAAATAAGACATTTAAGAAGCCTACGTACACTAGGCCGAACCGTGTAAATCTCAATATCACCGGGTTGCAAAAACAGGGACTATATTGTAGTTACACTTAATGACGTAGTTAATTGTTATTGAGGCAACATCCACCAAAACATCGATTGGTGAAAACACTACTGCTAAATTATAGATTAATACTCCTTTTTCTGTGCATATTTAGCTTGCCACGGTTCACATAGATATTGCAATTGTGATAATTCTGACCAATGGATGACGGACGAAGGCTTCCTGAGGGACCTAACTCGACTTCCGGTCACCAGACTACACTTTGGAGATACAGGGAGTGAACGTGAAAAGACTAACTACGAACTTGGATATCTCGAATGTCAATGAGGGCTTCATTCAAAAGGAAGATATTTATTTTGTCTTTGCAAAGTATTCGAACACTGGGGGGGGGGGGGGGGGTCCTTTAAAGCAAAACCCATGAAGTCTGTCGTTCCGTCTTCAGGATGATAATACATGTTTTAATCATGCTGGGTGAGCTAGGGGGGGGGGGGGGGCGTTTAGATAGTTCCTAAATCTATAATGTAAGTGCCCCGTTTATGCTAGTACGCTATCAAAAAAAGGGTACGGGTGGTGTACATAGGCCTATATTTGATTGAAAGATTTTAACATTGTTTGGCAGATATTAGGGGCAAGATATTTTCCCCTTTAATTTGAATGAACAACGCTGTGTCTCCTATAATTATGAAACATTTACTTTCAATTTAAAGACATTTACCATGCTTGACAACTATAATGAGAACGGAACAAAGGAAGAAAAAAAAAACTCTTGGCGGGGTAATTTTTGTTGATGTTGCTATTGATGAGGATGATGTTGACTAAATCCTAGAGCAGTGGCATAGCTACACAGAGCACGGCCGGGGGTACCTATACCCCCTCAGCGAGTGGTACAAATAAAAAAGAAAGTGGGAAAAGAAGAGAGAAATGAAAAAGAAGAAGGGAAACTGGTGAGTCAATAAGACTCCTGGACCACCATCCCGTTCTCCCCAATATAAGTAGTCTTGGAAATTCGCATTTCGTTACAAAACAATGAATGAACTCACGATTTAACACAGAAAGGAAATTATTAAACAATGACCTCAATGGTTTCAGATTTTAAAAAATTACAGATAGGAGAGTGAGAGGAATCTCTTCTTCTAGTCTCCCGCTTTCTTCCATTTTCTCTTTTCTTGCATACGGACTTGCTGAAAACAGCGCATTGAAATAAATAAAACAGTTAAACCAAAAAAACATCTGCATTTTCACACCAATATTGTCCGTAATTACAACATTACGAGCAAAATCCTGGGGCAAAATCCTGTCTGCACCACTGTGGTGGGTATTAACTCGGTATGCTTAAAGAGAAATGTAGCCGCTAGATACCTGATGATAATTATTTGACCGATTTGACAAGTGCAAGTGCAGCACTGATTGGGAATAGCTTACTTCTAAAATAAGGAAAGAAACGAACGTGTATATAAAGTCGGTCGATGAATATAAGTGTTCACCTCTCTTTCGTGTAAATAGACTAACCACAAAAATAGTAGACGAGGATGTAACTTTTTTCATATACATATGTTACTTGTGTATCATCAATTATGTTATTATTCATCACCCAGTTCTTAAAACAATGGGTGTGGCATTTCCGATGGCATTGTACAGCAGTTCTTACAGTTTTGTCTTTATTTGTTATGGGCATTCCGCCCAACACACGTGCTTTGTTATCGTCTCACTGTCTACCACAATGCATAATATTGTATATATACCGATAGTGGGAAGTAAATAAAAATTAAAGGAATTTCAAATTTCGATAGCCGACGTCGTCCTATTACTGTGAGCAAGTTTGTGTAAGTTTCGTAGTAGCTGTAGATGAGGGTAAATTAATATTTCTCTAGCTGCAACAGAAAAAATTGGCCTTTACCAATGTGTCCTCATTCTGAAAACGCCAGTGAATCTCTGCCATTATTAGGAATTTAAAGTAATAATAGCCCATCTTTTCCGCACGCCCACTTTCTTTAAAACAATGCGACACTGCACGGAAGATGCAATTTTTCATCTGAAAAAGAAAGCGAGAGACAATTTAAAGCAGTAAATGAAAGGCATACCATTTGTTTAGTGTTCATTGCGGCGTACCCATTTTGATGGCGTATCCAAAAATGGGATCGGGGAGGGGCCGAGGGGGACTTATTCTCAAAGTATGGGGTTACGAGAACTTCTCGCATGCTCTTTCACTCTTTAAAAAAAAAATGTTTATAATTTACTTTTCTCCAAAGGTGACAGGGGCTATGTAGAGCCACAGTTCATTTATCTGGGCATGCTAACGGCATTTTTTGGGGGTGTGTGTGCGTGTGGTTGTGTGCGCCATCATCAAAACTATGGTGATGGTGTCATAGACTTTAAATTATTTGTGAACGTTCAAATGCTTATGTGGTTAAAGAGACTTCTTTGTGGAGAAAGAAATATGGGATGGAAGCTATATCATTACTATAGCTTTTTAACAGTAGGCTGTAGGGTAAAAAGATTTATTTCCGTTGGCAGCTATGATGTAAAATAATTCACCTGTGAAGAAATGTTAAAGGCGTAGCAAGATATGGGGGGGGGGGGCTGTAGGAATTTTCAAAAAGGGAAAACTAATCCGATAATCTTTAATAATAATATTACCTCTGTCATTGTCGAATTTTATTAATGTATCAATTGACTAAAGCACCAGTGTTTAAAATTCAGTTACTTATTTATGTTACTTTTTCATCATTTTGTAGTAATCACATAACTTACTCGAGTGGAATAAAATTTATGTTGAATGGATTCAAATAAAGATCACTGTTTGTTTGTTTAATTGTTTATTTTTTTGTCAACTTGTTTAAACAGTAAATCCTGCGCCTGTTTTCTCATAATCATACTCCAAAAAACAAACATATAGGCTAATTAAATTGTCATTACGATGATCAAATAATAGACATTTTCGGGTAAACCCGAAAAAGGGGGGTGGAGTCAGTGGTGGATCCAGGGTGGGGTACGGGGGCCTGGGCCTTCCCCTGTCCAAATAAAAAGTAAACAAAAAGATGTAACAACAATTTTACTTATTTGTTTTTTGCTCAATTCATTCAATTCATTCAATTTTATTTCGTCCAATAATGACGTGGGAATTCATTGTGGGATTTGACATATTGCGTTTACATTAAAATCATGTATAAAAAGACATCAAAAGCATGACATTGAAATAGAAATAATTACATTAAAAATCGGTGAGAAATTGAAAAAAACATGACATGACATCGACACAATGCACAAATATACTTAGTAAAAAGACCACAAGATTTTCAACATAACTTTAGAACATAGTACCCCAATCCCTGCACCCCTCCCCCCCCCAACCCAAGAAACTCATTCCAGGCCGGAGAGAGAGAGAGAGAGAGAGAGGAACATAGAGAGAGACAGTGAGAAATAACGAGAGACAAAGATAGAGAGAGAGGAAGAGGAAGATATATGAGAAAGAAATAAAGAGAGATAGAGATAGAAAGAAAGAGAAAAGAAAGAGGGAGATAGAGGTAGAAGAGAAGGATCGAGACAGGGGTAGAGAAGGAATGGCTCAACCCACAGTTCGGGCAAACCCGAATCCAGAGATAATGTGGGGGTACAGGTAAAACGCGGGCAGCTTGGACAGGATGTTGACCCGGGCTTGACACAGTAAAGGTGACCTTTATTAAATTTATTTAAACAAAAACACATCTTATGTAAGTACAATGGTGTTTTTTTTGGGGGGGGGGAGTTGGGGAGGTGCAAGAACGATCACCACAAAACAACCCTATAGTAGAATGAGGAGGAAACATTTACATTGTATCAATTAAGATAAAGTGATCATAGATGATAGTACATCTGACTAATCATAAAAATGATTTCAAATCAATAAATATACATCATTCATATTTGGTGAAACTGGGTAAATCATTAAGGTCCTTCACATCTTCAAATTGGCCACGAAGATATCATGTTGATTCAATTTACTCGGCTCAGTTCAGCTCGGCTCCGTCATCTTGTGAAATAATTTTCGACCTTTCTGAATTCCTATCTTACCTAGATTTACTTTCAAGAAGTCGGTGAGTGAAAGTTTTTGTGTATAATGTTACGTGTGCGGTAATCTAGCCTCATTTTAAACATTAAATCAATACTAGAACCTAAAACTTAGAAGCAGGTAGATCTTCGCTTGCGCTCCCGATCCTGGCCTGCCGCCGCCCTTGCCTTTCTCGGCCGTGGAGGATCCCTTCTTCGGGCCCCTGACCCGCTAGTGCGGCAGCGCAGTGTACGACGCTCCGGTGGCATACTCTCCTGTTTTTCAGTGCAGAATTAGAAGACTAGTAATTTATTAAGAAGGCTTTTGTTAGTGAACAGTGTGTTAGACTTTCTTAGGTGGTTATAAGGTACACTACAATACCAATATTTAAGCATTTAACACAATTAACATTGAAATGTTAGATTTTATTGTAACTTGTCTTTAGATTTACTTGATCTGTTGATGCTCAGACAATGGCCAATGCATAATTAATGCATGAATGAATGAATGAATGAAATGTTGGTTTAGATTTTAGTTACATGGCCAATCATCAACAATTAATAAGTCTGGTTGGATGTTCTCTGGCCTATACTTGGGGAAAAGGTCTAAACCACTAACATACATAGCCTGAGTCATCACGGGTTTTGCCGAACCCGGGTTTGACTTGAAAATTTTCGGCGGGGACCGGGTACCCGAAATTTTCACCACTGCACTGACACTAAAAATCGTGTGCATGCAGCGGCGGGAGTTAGACTTAGTTGCTGTTCTAATAATGCGACGGAAAGGACAGTTACTGCTTTCAAAACAATAAAATAATCAATTGAATTAAATTAAGATGCTTTAAAAAATAAATGGATATCGTTTCAGTTGACGGTAGGTGTTTTTATCGCTCTAAAATTGAGGCTGCAAGAAAGGAATCACGCTTCGTGGTACCGATCGAGTTGTCATGCAGTAGACAGTAGAGGGCAGTATGCAGCAGAGAGAGGGAAAAAGCGCGGGGCCTGAGATCACGTGATATTCACGTGCCTATTACGTGATTTTTTCCCTCTCTGCGAGCTGCCGTATTCTGTCTATAGCTAGCCTACTGCACTGCAAGCATGACAACTACGTCTCATTTCAAATGATGGCTAGCTGAACTCGATAGAGTACGTAGCTCATGAAATATCATTATTTCTGTAAGATATTATGAATATCTATAGTATTATTTGTCAAAGCAAATAACTATTTTACGTAATTTTGTTGAATTGGAGTCCCTCAAAGTCTTACGTGATGTTTTTTAATTGGTTCAATGCTTATTGTTCCGATCAGGTCGGATGACGGTGCAGGGATGTAAACATGCATATCAAGCTTGACTTCGTAACTTCTGCTTGCCGTTATACACGCATTTTTAGAACGAACGAAAGGCACTTCGATGTTATTTCAAGAGCTTTAATTTATTTTCCTTCATCAAACTATCAAGGGTAAACCATTATATTGTGGATATATTTTGACCATTAAATTAATGCCTTTAGTATTACGATTAATTGCAATAGTCTGATCAACATTTTAGTCTTCGGTGTGGCACTTTCTTGCTCTGTCTTCAGTGGGTCATAGATCTATTTCCACTTCCGTTTCTGAACGCACTCGATCGGTACCACGAAGCGTGATTCCTTTCTTGCAGCCTCAATTTTAGAGGGATAAAAACACCTCCATCAACTGAAAACAATATCCATTTATTTCTAAAGCATATTTTTTTGATTATATTGAAATATAAGTTTGTGAATTGCATATTTTTAGTTCTATATTTCAAAATATCAGTGTGAAATTTAATTTTGAAAAACCCGAAACCCGAAAACCAAAAACACGGGTTTCAGCTCGACGGTTGGGGCCCGGGCGGGGACCCGTTTCGACTCAGGCCTAACATACAATACATGAAGGGCGACGGGAAATCTAAAAACTAAACAAACAAAAAACGACACAACTTTTACAGGGAAATTACAAACATGGAAATATCCACGGTTGACAGTTGTGGTCGTATTTGTTGTTTTTGTGTAGACAGTCGTGATCAGTAGGGGCGCTGGTCCGAGAACAAGGATCTCCAGTCGGGCCATGATCATTATGAACAGCTTCGTCAACGACTATTTGTTGTTTTTGTTGTAGACAGTCGTGATCAGTAGGGGCGCTGGTCCGAGAACAAGGATCGTCTTCATAAACGCAGACAGATGCCTCCGCTAAAATAAGTAATCGGCCGCATTTTTGCTGACGATTCTGATTCCGAGCCACTCGATGATTTTCTTGATGCATTTCACGTTGACTTTGTACAGAGACTTTCACGTTATGAGCGATTAATCTTCGGGTAGACGGACAACCCATTTTATTAAGCGGATCGGGGGGGGGGGGGGGGGGGGGAGGAGGGTGCAGGGATTGGGGTACTACATGTAGTGTACTTAAGTTATGTTGAAAATCTTGTGGTCTTTTACCAAGTATATTTGTTCATTGCCAGCGACCCAGCGCGCGGATCGGAAGCCTGCAGAGCACTGCAGAAAAAAACGAACGATGCGGACGATCTCATTTTTTAGGACGCATTTTGTCCGCGTTTACGAGGATATCCTCGTTTATGCAGACAATCCTCATTCTCGGACAGCGCCCCCTACTGGTGTTTGTGGTGTCATACTTGATGGCGAGTCTGTTTCTATTTGACTGCTTGGCAGCCACGATCCCTTGGCCATAATTTAAAATTGTTTTAGCAAATAACAAAATTGAAGTGTTTCTCGTCCCACCTGCCTACTTTTGGCTGCCGCCTCCTTTTTTTGTACTACCAGGGGTACTTACTATTCAAAAGAAAAAAAGCAACCAAAAAAAAGCCTGTGTTTAAATAACTTCTAAAATGATATAAGTCATTTGTTTGTTATACATTGCATCAGTATACTCACATAGCCAATATTTATGAATAAAAAAAGCTTGGCCAGCTATAATTAGTATTGCAGCCATCTTGGAAATAAATCCTGTCGCCTCCTTTTTTTTTTTAATCCGGACGAGAAACACATTATTTTTGTTATTTGGCCTTATTACATGTAGAAATGACAATGAATTTGTCACTTCAGTATTCAAAATCCAATAATAAATGCTCTAACTTTACACATATGTTAGATAACATTGATTATCATTTACATGTATATTACCTTTGTTCCATGGTTATAACATGTTTAATCTTAAGTAATACACGTTATTCAACATTAGCTAATTTCTCACAAATTTGCAGATTTCCCCCCCCCCCCCCCCCAAATAAGTGGTTCCTTAAAAAGAAGAGATTAGTAAATCATTATTTAATGATATTTTTAAGTTGAAATATCTACAAAAAATTCTACATCTTATATTTGATAAAGCAAAACTCCTATCTTTTCTACATCGTGAAGACCTTTTCAAGTGATAAACATACATGTACCATAAATATAGGGGCGGTAGAGGAGGCACATGCCTGCCTTGGCTCTTGAAGGGGCGCAAAAAAAAAAAAAAAAAAGAGAAAGGGAAGAAAAGGAAGAAAATCATAATCCTCAAGGATTGTGTGGCCCCAATACGAACTGTGAATTGTATTAGAACTAGAGGTTTTGAGGGTTTAAGTAAATTAAGATTTTGTAATTTCATGCCCCAATATAAAAAAAGCTTACAAATAGCATTTAAAGAGATAGAACATGATGATGTGTAGTTCTTGTTACTTTGCTTCGTATTGCGCCTACATGTAAATACTGTGCGAGTCAAACAAAAGTTTACACCTAGAAAATTGCTAATTATTTTAAAAATCATCTATGAACAGTAAATTATGATACATCTTATGAAAGAGCGTTTTATCCCAAATTATTTGGTATCTTTTTTGTGTGGTATGTGTTCACGCTTGGATGAACAGGAGGCATTGTTTGCGAGAGTGCAAAAATCGACTTGCGCCAAAGTGATGTACAGTATGTAATATGTTGGGATTAAAGTGAGAGAATGAATTGAATGTATCAAATGAGATGCATTGCAGCAGAAACAAAGTCTCACACACACGCACTCGCGCACGAATGTTCGTTGATATTCGATATTTGATATGTGTGGCATGATTAATTTTGTTAGGGATGTTATTTGGATCTGCAATGATCGAATTAATACCCAAAGCCAATTGTTTTATTCAAACATCACATACTGTAAGCAACTCTGGCGCAAGTCAATTTTGCACTCTCGCAAACAATGCGAGCTGCCATCTTGGATTATAATGTTGGCACATTTTTTGTCCATTGTCATTAAAATCCAAGATGGCGATTCCCATGTTTGCCTCTATTCTTAGACTATATTATCAATTTCAAAGTCATGAAAAGGCACTTAATATCAACAAACATGGTCTACAAGAACTCTAAATGACAAAATAATCCCAGCTATGCATGTTTTCTTAGCATTTGATAGCCCAAAACTTGAACATTTTTCTGCCTATTTTTGTTGCTGAATATTTTTGCCGATACCGATCAAAGGTGCGAGGGTGTCGATCTGATCAAAGCCCCAACTTTAGTAAATGGGTACCGGACAGAATGATTAACTCTTTGACCCCTCTCGGGGTATGAGGGTACAATCAAACAAAAGTATAAATAGCAATGCATGACTTGTGAATACAATTCTTATACATTATACATAGATAATGACACAAAGATACAAACAATATTAATAGGTATATAGTGTATGAAAGTACAAACAAGCGCCAGGAATTTCAGGCTGACAGACATGAGCAATACACAAGAACCCACTTATTTAATTATTATTTAATTTTTTGAATAATATTATTTTAATTATTATTATTATTATTATTATGATTAATGTAAGAAATGAAGAAGATGACATACATGTAGTGCATGATGTTTTTTATAGTTGTGCACTGCATTAAAAAAAACATATTAACAATAATCTGTTACAAAATTGGTTACATAAAATTTAGCAAATGACGCAACAAATAGGAGGATATCAGGATGACGGGACAACATACATGTACATGTAAAAGCTTATTCAAGACAAAATGCAAATATTGATGTCAATGGTCCTAAAGTGAGGGTGAGATGTTCCATCTGTAATTCCTCAGAAGTCAGAAATCAATAAGTTTTGATGTTTCTCTGTTTGTTCTATTTTTTACTAAGTAGAATGGTTTTAACATTCCAAGAAAGTAGAATGCATCACTGCAGACAGTATATGAAAAGTCCATTTGTTCCATATTGTATGATCTGTATTGTGATCAACATGTACAATGAATTGATTTAAATAAATGTGAAAAGATTTAAACAGTGCAAATCAAATAAAGTGCTTTAATGATTCAAATAAATGTGAAAAGATTTAAACCAGTGCAAATCAAATAAAGTGCTTTAATGATTCAAATAAATTTGAAAAGATTAAACCAGTGCAAATCAAATAAGGTGCTGTAATGAGCATCAATCACAGATGAACATTTATTAATTTATTTATTCATACATACATGTAGTGTTTATACAGGTACACAAGATCAGAAATAAATCTGAACATGATATGCCTCTTCATGTTACACCATACATGTAGTTTAGTGTACATACATGTCCAACATTGGCCAGTTTGGCTAATTAATACATTTGTTTAAGGACTGATTGTACTGTAGACTTTACACTGTACATGTCACTACCTCCACGTGGAAGTTCAATATCGAAGCTTAGCTTCATCTAGGGATAATGTCACACACACACATCTCTCGCATGATCTACATGTACGAATAATGTAGCCTTTCTCTGCATTTCCAAGGGGGCCACTGTAATGATCTTGGGGGCAGAATTTTTAGTAGTAGTGTGTCTAGACTACTGCCTGGATAAATAAGTGTGACGTCAAACTGTAGGGGTATCTACTTTGTGTAGATTGTAGATGTACTTTTTACATTGTAGTTATATGATTCAGATGCCTAGATATGTTATAGCAGGAACATGTACTTCACATGTGAATGTTCTCCAAATTTGTATGTAATACATATGAATGCCGTGCATTTCTCTATGATTTATTTGATCAAATTTATACTGCATAGTCTAATTTTGAATCAATTAATAGAATCATCTAAATTACCTCTATAGTTCATTCAGTTTGCTTTATAGTAAATTATTAGAAATGAAACATCAGTCTTCATTTACATGTATGAAGCCCCACTGCCCTGGAATCATCATGTGACATCACTCTCAAAGTGTAATTGAAAGGGCTTGTCACAGGTCACATTTACAATGTAATTTAAAGGTAAAGACTAGTATTGGCAACGCCCAATTTCAAAAAATGAAATGGAAGCTCTCATTACCAATCATGTGAAAGAATATGTTTTGACTAATACATGATGATAAAAAATTTGCCGGGAAACCGCCTACTAATTCATATATTGGTAAATTTATTTCTCTCATGGTCTGGTGAGAGAGATAGGGTAGTCCCATATACATCTTTCTGTGTATAGTGCTTGTAACTTTACGAAGAATGAGCCAAATTTCTTATCATTTTGATGATTCCAGAACCTTGCAGATGCTAGATGCTAGATGATCGACCTTTTCTGATCGATTCCACAACGTTTCTTTCACAATGCAATCGCATGACCATTACTGGTCTTTACCTTTAACATACATTATGTGAGATAATAAACATGACTTACTGTTCATATGTACATTGTACACTGTACATGTAAAATATACATGTACAGTATGATGATCCTGATCAATGCATAATAATAATTTTAAAAAATTCTCACAGCACGTCAGGAGACCAGCATTGACATACCGGCCTACATGTACATGTACTTGTAACAATACAAAGAAAGTGACATGCACTATACTGAAGATATAATTTACAATTTTGTACATAGTAAGTAATTAAATTGTAGTTTACAATGAAATGGTAAATCAATACCGTACTTTCAGTTTCAGGAATTCTTTATATCATTAGTAAATAGTGCATGCATTGGTGTTTATAAGAAGTAGATCTGTGAAAAAGTGTGAATAATTATTTCTGAATTTCATTGGCTACTAAAATGGATTTTACCCCATTCATATTTCTGTTTCTTAATGATTCTCATTAATAAACTACTGTACTACAGTATCATGTCCAATTATGTTGTGTAAATTCTAAATCTAAGGTAATTCTTTACCATGCAGTTTAGAAAAGCATACATGGCAAATTTAAACATTTAAAAACACAATGGAAGTAAGAGGGGCATGCAATTGAATTCTCAGTTCTCAAGAGGCTTTCTTCTTCACTTCATATTGATCAAAGTCCAGATGGTGACCCCAGTAAAAAAGAAGGAGAAATTTGTCTTCACTGACATGTGACCAGGGATAGTAAATAATAGAGAGTGTGGATGCCTTCCACGTTGGCTGGGGGTCGTTCAGGTGTGTTCCCGAGCTCTATGACTCACCGATGAATCATGCATTCATATTGAGGGCAGAGACTGGTTCTGGTGCCGAGTTGATGATGAAAAATAATAAAGCATCCAATTATATATTGAAATGTGCCTCAGGGGATTGGGATGATGGTGATATTGTAGGAAATAGAGTGGCATTAATGTAGCTCATTTAGGGACGATATGGAAG